>APFE030483973.1:32130-111497 GCA_000404065.3 Pinus taeda | reverse complement strand
ATCAATACACCAGTATTTTGACGGGGTTAAAACCCTCAGAGAGGGAAACAGTCCACGGCCTGCGCCAACGTGGCTACTACAGGCAATTTATTAATAAAAGAATGAAAATTTACATAAGCTTCTCTCATGCACGGTTAACCTACAAATGACCCTCCATGCGCTTTAAATAGAATTCATGGACCAATCGGGTGTCAAGCCACGGATCAAGTGTAGGTAATACCGAGGAGAGAATGAACCGTCGGATCACTACTACATATCATGACCGTCAGATTGTAAGTTACAAAATGTACAACGGTAAAGAAACACACTTTACCTAACTCTATACCTAACTCTATACTAGACCAAGTTGAACTTAACTATTTCCTATGTGTCGGAATATCCTAACATCCTCCACATCAAGTCACTCTTTCAAGCCATTTCCATACATGTACTTGAAAGTATGCACCCCATCCTGCATCAAAATATTTGACCTCAGCTCCTCAATGCATCAGATCCTCTAAGTCCACTATATATGAAGTCTCTAAAATTCACAACCTCATGTCATCATGAGCGCATGAGTCATTTCCAACCAACATCTCAGTAAGAATACAAGTCTCAGCCCAAAGGTCTCTGCAAGATGCGTCAGCTCTCCATGTAGTAGGAATGCTCCATAGCCTTCTCACAACTCTATCCAAGTCCATGGCCTTGTTGTACAAGAGTGCACAACCTCTCCATCGGCTCACAAGTAAACCATCTTCATGTCACATCAGCAATTCTACCTGCACAACATCTCTACCTTGGCACTCCTTATGGGATGCCCATAAGTGACACCTCTACAAGTGCTCCTGCATAATGTCCCTGCATAAGATTGCCATGCTCCATGTCTTCAACCCGATGTCCATGACTAAGTTTCCCATGTAGTCCAACCAAGTAGACCCATCACAACAATCGGTCATCCTCATCCAAGTTTGCAATCTTCAGCTTCGTGAACTCGGTCACCTAACCATATCATCATCACAAGAGTCTCTCCATCATAGCTCCCCCACTAAAGGTTCCACCAAGACTTGCTCTTGGTCTCAACCATGAGAATTCCACCCAAGCATCATCATATCCAAGAGTGTGCCCTCTAATATGTCCATGAGTCATGCCGGGAACTTAGCCAATTCTCCATGTGGCTAAAGCATGACCCAATCATCCGCAATGATCATCATGTTCCTCCCTTGTCACGGGCCTTTGTACCTTCTACCATAAGGTCACAAGCAACCCCAAAAAGTCCTACAACAATCAACAATCCTTGCTTCTCCATACAAGGTCTCATCATAGACATCCATGGTAAGATGCTCCCTAGCATTGGCAAACTGTTTTTACCCTTCCCTACATATGGTCCATCTACCAAATGCTCAAGTGAAACACAAGTATCAATACTTACATCATCATCATCATCATGAGGGTACTCCATATGAGTATCCTCATCCATCCATGTCTGCAAACGCACGATCCTGGTCCAACTTGATCAATCCCAAGTCCATCCTCCATTGTTGTCATGTCTGCAACATCTTTAATCATCACGACTTCCTCTTCCTTGGTAGCACAATCTGCAACTTCATCTTGCTCCATTGTCCAACCAAGTTGAAGAAGTTCGTCTTCAACACTATTTTCCAAGACTTCAAGCTTATCTCAAATCCGAGGATTCTCTTCTTGCATCCACTTCAACCTATATAAGGTAAGCAAGAGCTTCCCTTCGCATTCTTCCAAACATGCCATGTCTTGTCGTTCAGCTTGGCCCAAGCGCTAAGCTTCACCCCTGCTAAACATGTTTCACCATTTACTGGCTTCACCAAGTTCCCTGCAACCATGAAGCAGCCCTTGTTCCAGCTGTATGTGAAATCAACTTCCTTCACCTACAAGTACTTGCTTCCACTGTCACTTTGTCACGAGAAACCTTGCTCTGATACCGACTGTCACACCCCTACACCTGCGGTAGTCTTTCAACTGCTTATAGCAAGGTGCGGCACTACCAACCGTTTTCTTTTCACCAATACTTACGATTGTAGACTACGCCTTAACATTCCATACTTAGTTTTATTTTCGTTACCAAGTATTATTAATGTGCCTTTATACCAATGAACACCCATACACATTCATTATCAACAGCATTATACAAGAGAAATGCACAACAGTATAAAGGGACGGGAAACTCCCTGCAATATGAGCCTGCCCGATATCAATATATACAATTTTTCCACTTTTACAAAGTATAGGCTAAGTCCTTGGGAAACCCCAAATTTATAGTTAGCCAAATTTACAACTTTGGCAAACTCGGTTGCCCAACTCGTCAGCACCTTCGCACGGTCGCCGCATGACTCACCAACCCGTCGTTCACCTCGTCGCACATCTCGCCCAGCTCGTACTTCGTTGGTCAGCAAACACCAAAACTGTGTACACCTACCCACACGCAGTCCCACTTTCCAATCCTTGACAAACGCCCAAATCATGTGAAATAGCACGTAGTACCACTTGCCCAACTCTACGACCTCTGGTTCCAACCTTCGCCTCCATTGCTTCGTCATGCATGGCGCGCCCTCACCCGGCTGCTGTCCGCACGCCCTCACCATGTCGACCAACTCCTCGTTCAGCAGATGCCATACTTGGGCCACCCATCGTGCACACCTACACAGACACTCTCACTTGGCCACCCGTCATGCATGCCTACCCGGGCGCCCTCACGGTCACCCGCATGCCCAGCTTGATCACCCGTCATGCAGCCCTGCATGGACACCCTCATTGATTCACCCGTCGTGCATCCCTGCACGGGCACCCTCACCCGGTCACCCGTCGTGCACGCCTGCATGGATGTCCTCACCCGGGTCACCTGTCGTGCAACTCTGCCCGACGCCTTCACCCAACCAAGAAACAACACTATCTCTGTACGGCTTCGCCCAAGAACGGGCGCATCATCTAACTGCGCCTTCCTCTCCTTTGCTGCGTCCACACTAGACCTGCACCTTCCTCTCCTTTGCTATGTCCACACTAGACCTGCGCCTTTCCTTCATATGTTGGGCGCAGATGCGATGAGTGAATGTCCAAATGTCATCCACGCACTTCTTGTTTATACCAACCATAGGGCGAGGTCGTGGCTTGGCCAGCCGACCTCCCCATGCCCACACTTCTCCACAACTCACCATCGGCTTTTGTTCCCAAGTGTGGTCGGCCTTAACATATTTCAAGCCATGTCTCACGCATATGTATACTCCAACTCGCCCTCCTTTACGCACTTCACATAACACTTCGCACGGTCAAGTCGAGCTCACTCTTCGGTGGAACTGCATGTCGTAACACCAGGGATGGGGCAGAGGGCGAGTTGATTCCCGGAATCACCCTGCCACCCTCGCAGGCTAGTGGGCCACCGGGGTGGGGTGATTCCAGGAATCACCCGCCACCCCCGCGAGTCGTTGGACCGCTAGGGTGGGGCAGAGGATGGGGTTATTCCTAGAATCACCATGCTACCCCCGTGAGTTGTTGGGCCACTAGGTTCGGCGAAGGGCGAGGTGATTCCCAGAATAACCCACCACCCCCTCAGGGGCCATTATGCCACCAGGCTACAGCAGAGGGGAGGGTGATTCCCAGAATAACCCACCACCATCATGCGCTGTTGGGCCGACGGGTTGAGGCGGAGGGTGGCGTGATTCCCAGAATCACGTTGCCACCATCATGGGCCGTTGCAACCCCGGGATGGGGCAGAGGGCAGGGTGATTCGTGGAATCACCCTGCCACCCCCACGAGTCGTTGGGCTGCCAGGATGGGGTGGAGGGTGGAGTGATTCCCAGAATCTCCCTACCACCCCCATGAGCCGTTGGGCCATTAGGGTGAGGTGGAGGGCAGGGTTATTCTCGAAATCACCCCGCCATCCCTGCAGGGCAGTGGGCCGTCGAGGTGGGGTGGAGGGCGGGGTGATTCCCAAAATCACCCAGCAACCCCCGTGGGTCGTAGGGCCACTGGAGTGGAGTGGAGGGCGGGTTGATCCCCAGAATCACCCTACTGGCTCCGCGAGCCGTTGGGCCACTCGGGTGGGATGGAGGGCAGGGTGATTCCCGGAATCACCCCGCCACCACCGCAGGCCGTTGGGCTGCCAGGGTGGGGCGGAGGGCAGGGTGATTCCCGCAATCACCCCGCTACCCCAGCGAGTCGTTGGCCGCTGGGGTGGGGCAGAGGGCGGGGTGATTCTTAGAATCACCCTGCCACCCCCGCAGGTCATTGGGCCTTCGGGGTGGGGCCATGGGCCATTGGGTTGCTGGGATGAGGCGAAGAGCGGGGTGATTCCCAGAGTCACCCTGCCACCCCCACCAATCATTAAGTCGCCGGGGTGGGGTAGAGGGTGGGTTGATTCCAGGAATCTCCCTGCTAGTTCCGCAGGCCATTCTGTCGTTGGGGTGGGGTGACTCCTGCCACCCACGCAGGCCGTTGGGCCGCTAGGGTGGGGCGTAGGGCGGGGTGATTCCCGGAATAACCCGCCACCCCCACGCATCATTGGGTTGGTGGGGTGGGGCGGAGGGAGGGGTGATGCCTGGAATCACTCCGCTACCACCACGGGCCATTGGGATGCTGGGGTGGGGAGGAGGGAAGGGTGATTCCTAGCATCACCCTGATGCCCCCACGGGTTGTTGGGCTGCCGGGGTGGGGCGGAGGTTTTTTGCAGTCCTCTGCCCCACCCCGATGGCCCAACGGCCCGCGGGGGTCACCCCACCACCCCCGTGAGCCATTGGGCCGCCGGGGTGGGGCGGAGGGTGGGGTGATTCCTGGAATCACCCCACCACCCCCGCAGGTCATTGGGTCACCATGGTGGGGCAGAGGGCTGGGTGATTCCCAGAATCAGCCTGCCATCCCCACAGGCCGTTGGCCCAGTGGGGTGGGGCCGAGGGCGAGGTGATTCCTAGAATCACCCCGCCACCCTCGCGAGCCATTGGGCCGCCGTGGTGGGGCGGAGGGTGGGTGGATTTGCAGAATCACCCCGCCACCCCCGCGCATTGTTGGGCCGCTGTGCAGTGGCAGAGGGCATGGTGATTCCTTGAATCGCTTCGCCACCACCATGAGCCGTTGGGCCACTGGGTTGTGGCAGAGGGTAGAGTGATTCCCCGAATCACCCTGCCACCCCCTTGAGCCGTTGGGTCGTCGAGGTGGGGCAAAGGTTGTCTACATCCCTCTGCCCCACCCCCACTGTCATGCCCCTACACTGGTAGTAATCTTCCAACCACACTATAGGAGGTACGGCATCACCAACCCTTTTCTTTTTGACAATACTAGCGATCATGGACTACGCCTTACTTCTATACTTAGAATATTTTTCAATAGATAAGCATAATCTTTCATTAAACACACAGTGGAAACTTTCACATTATTAACATATTATCACCATTCATGGGAGGAGCAGCTCCCTGTAAATATGAGTCTACCCATATTAACAATGATAATATTCAGAATTACATATAAGCTCTATAACCGAGGGAAACCCCAATTTTCTCCTCACACTTATAAAATTCACCTTCCTGCACTATCGTGCAGCCTTGCCCAACCACCAAGCAAGGTCACCCTAGGCACACTTCACTGCACCCGCTCATCATTTCGTCATGCCACCCGTCATTTTTCTCTTGTGCATGGTTCACCCACTCATCGTTTTGTCGTGAGCCCGTCGTTGTTCACCTGTTCATGGTTCACCCGTTCATCGACGCCTTCACCTGTCACACGCACTTGTCTTTCGTTCGGGCACAACTGCCCAAACTGTTCACTGTTTTCCCATGTCCACCATCGCACATTTCTTCGTTTCACTACACCTGGGTGTGCTCACCAAGCTTGCCCTCCAACTGCATTCACCTACCGACCATTCACTGTGTTGCAGTGTTGGGCACGTCTGCCCGACTCATCATCAGCACACCCGCATGACCAACATTCACGTTCACCGTGCCCTCGTTTTGCTTCACCCGACGGTCTGTTCAACTTGTGTATGCCCGCTCAAGCTTGCCTTGCCCTTCCACCATGCACTGACACCTTCAAATGACCCGTCGTTCCACCAACTCGGTTGCCTACCCTAGGTCCGTGTGTGCCTGCCCGCCTACTTCCCAACTCATGCTATGACCGACCGCCGACCTGTTCCACCAACCTATTCCACCAACCTGTGCATCGTCATATCTGCGTCTGCAACCTGGACGCCCTGCGACCACCCACAACTCACCTGGACTGGCGGCTAGGGTTCTTCGACCTGTATGTTTGCCTGCATCTTTCGCCCTTATTTTAGAACCAAGCTCACACCTCACCTTTTTGCTGGCTCATTTGCTTGCTTGAACTGATCATTGGTTGATGATGAAGCTCCTCCTCATCGTCATATACTTATACTGTTCACTCGCCTTTGTGGTCACGTTGACCTACCAGCCGAACCACCAATTCAATGTTTCAACCATTTCCTGCATGTCAGCTTTGTTGTTGGCCCCCCCCACCCAGGACCACCTTGCCATATAAACCTTCATTCAGCCAACACTTAGCGATTTTTACTCCACAGCCTCGTTTTTTCCATATGCGGTTTCCCAGCTCACCCGCGCTCCTCCATCGTGCGCTCTTGCCCGAACTGTCCGCAACTCAGGGGCTTTACATCCTCGCCCACTCAAAGTCATTGTCGCCCTCGACAATTCTTCATCCCAACAACTATTCATCACCAAGATATCATCCATACAACTATGTATATGGGTAATCCAGATGTCCACTACTCAACCTACTCCACACCATAGATATGCCACTATTCTACAAGGAATCATGTACTGGTACCCCTTATGTCAGTGATTATTTGGGTAGCTAATCCAACCATGCATCACCTCCATAATAACTCATGCCCCCACATCATCATGACTGCCCATTGCATGCTACCTATCAACCTGTGTCATCTCACCCCTAGATGCCTGCTCAAAGTGTTTGGAGACTCACTGCCATGAGCAGCTAACAATGAGCCTCATCTTCCAAGATAGTCTAAGATGATGAGGAGGGAGCAGAGTCTGAAGGCTCTCCCTCACTAATCAACTCAATCCACTTATCCAGATCTTCCACTTCCATTCTCTACAAGTATGCCTCCCGATCCTCCATCTGAACATTCGGCCTCACATACTCTTCGTCATCATCATACTCCACTGCTTCCATCCTCTTAGATAGATCCAAGATGCTATCTGATAATGTCCTCATAACCTATGACTTCTCCATAAACTTTGCCTCTGCAACAAATTACGCTTACAAATATCTTCATCTCGTTTCCCATTCTCCATATTCATCATTGTCATCTTATTTTTGGGCTTAGTTACTCCCAAGGTTGGTACACCAACGGGTACATCCTCTCATTCATCATAAATGTACAATTTCTTCATATGGGGAACAATCATCGCATCAAATTCCTTCATGAATTCTATACCCAATACAACTTCATAGTTATCTATTTGCACCACAGTGAAATCAACTTTCCCTCACATCCACTTTTTCAACTACACCAATCATAGAATCCAGAGGAGAATTCACTGTCTTCATTTGTGCCTGCACTGGTACAAACTTCAGCCCAATCCTTCTCACATTATCCTCACTCATAAAGTTGTGAGTTGCACCACTATCCACCATAGTAAGCACAATATCACTCCCAACCTTCATTTCGACATACTCCAATTTGTTTCTTTCCGAGTCTCTCCTTGAGACAACTTCCATAGCCACTGCAGCTCCTAGGATTTGCATAACCCCTATGGAAGTTTCTTCTTTCTTCTTCACATTGAACTGTGCCAAGGAAGCTACCTTTGGCCTTGAAGGACAATTCTTCACCATGTGTGGTTCCTCGCATATCCAACACTTCAATGGTTTCTTCATCTTCGACTTGTCATTCAATCTCAAAGTCTCCTCTTTCATAGTCTTCTCTTTCAATTTGTCATACTTCTTCTTCTTTTCATCAGAACCCTCATCGTAGTGTTCCACCAAACGATCCACAACAACAAAAGCCTCCTCAAGTGTCTTAATATTTTGTCTCTTCACTTCATTCCATGCCCAAGGTTTCAAAGCTATGATAAAGTTGAACACCTTGTCCCTTCCCGCCATGTCTAGAAGTTCTAAAACCATTCTTGAGAACTCTCACTGATATGCCTACAAACATCCCGTTTGCTTTATATACTTTATCTTCATCCTTGCATCCCTTGTTTCATCTTGTGGACTGAAGTGGGTTTGCAAAGCCTTCTTCATGTCATCCCACAAAGTTATCTCTTCAGCATTACCATTGGCAATCTGATCCATCCTCCTTCACCACCACATCCTAGCATCCTTCATCAAGAATTGAGCAGCTACCTTCACTTTGGTTTCCTCATCGGATAATCCCAAGTGCTCCAAGTACTATTCCATATCCCATAGAAAGTTACCAAGAGTTTTCAAACTCCTCATTCCATCATAAGATTCCAGCTCTTTGACTTTGACATGAGTCACACCTCCACCTAAGTTGTGTCTCACAGCCTTCTTCAAAACCACGATCTCATCCAGAGCATCATCAAGAGCTTGCTGCATTTTCAAGATTTCAGCCAAAACTTGATCTCTTACTTCACCAATCTTCTTGACTTATTCTTTCATTTTCATATACTCCCATTTCGTATACTCGTATCAAACCTTGAGATCTTCAAGTTCCTCCTTCACCTTCGCATAGTCTTCATGAATGACCTTCATCGAAGCCATGTCGGAACCCAATTCCTCCATACGTTCCAATACCCTGTTCATGAAAGCTTCTCCAAAATTGTGGCTAGATTCAACTGCCATGATTTGAGGTTCTTTTGCCATCTTTTCCATCTACTTCCTTTGTGATCTAGTATATACCATAACTGCAAATCTAAATCACTTGTGAGACTTCTTCGTCATGTATCAGCCTCTGAATCAACTATTAGTTGCACTTCAAATCGTTCTTTGAATCAGGGCTCTGAAACCAACTATCACATTAGTGTAGTTTGTATCAGATTTTTTTGATAAGCCTGGTTCGCCTGAATCAACCTTTGATACCAACTGTCATGCCCCTACACTGGTGGCAATCTTCCAAACACATTATAGGAGGTGCGGCACCACCGACCCTTTTCTTTTTAACAATACTAATGATCGTGGACTACGCCTTACTTCTATACTTAGAATATTTTTCAGCAGCTAAGCATAGTTTTTCATTAAACACACAGCGGAAAATTTCACATTATTAACATATTATCACCATTAACATTCAAGTGCACAGAGGAATATCATGGGAGGGGCAATTCTCTGTAAATATGAGTCTGCCTATATTAAAAATGATAATATTCAAAATTACATATAAGCTTTACAACAGAGGGAAACCCCAAGTTTCTCCTCACACTTATAAAATTCACCTTCCTGCACTATCGTGCAACCTTGCCCAACCACCGGGCAAAGTCACCCCAGGCACACTTCACCGCACTCACTCGTCATTTCTTCATGCCGCCCATCATTGTTCACCTGTGCACAGTTAACCTGTTCACCAGCACCTTCACCCGTTGCACACGCTTGTCTTTCGTTTGGGTGCACCCACCGCGACCGCCCAAACCATTCATCGTTTTCCCATGCCTACCATCGCACATTTCTTCGTTTCATCGTGCCCAAAAGCGCTCACCAAGCTCACCCTCCAACTACGTTCACCAACTGATCGTTCACCATGTTGTTGTGTCGGGTGCATCTGCACGACTCACCATCGGCACACCCACACACGCAACATTCATGTTCACCACGCCCTCGTTTGGCTTCACCCGATGCTCCATTCAACTCGTGCACATCCACCCGAGCTTGCCTCGCCCGGCTCGCCCTTCCACCACGCACTCGTACCTCTGAATGACCCGTCATTCCACCAACTTGGGTGCCTACCCCGGCGCCTGTGTGCACCTGCTCACTTGTTGCCCAACTCGCACTACGACTAATCGTCGACTTGTTCCACCATCATATCTACGGCTATGGGCTACACGCCCTGCGGCCACCCATAGCTCGCATTGACCTATGCCTAAGGTGCTTCGGCCCCTACATTCACTTGCACTTTTCGCCCTTTTTCTGAACCAAGTTCGAACTTCACCTTTTCGCTGGCTCGTTTTCTTGCTTGAACTGCTCGTTGGTTGATGATGAAGCTCCTCCCCATCATCATATACTTATACCGTTTGCTTACCTTTGTGGTCACGTCGGCCTGGCTAGCTGACCCACAAATTCGATGTTTCAACCATGTCCTGCATGTTGGCTTTGTCACTGGGTGCCCCCACCCAGGACCACCTC
Source organism: Pinus taeda (assembly GCA_000404065.3). NCBI lineage: Eukaryota > Viridiplantae > Streptophyta > Pinopsida > Pinales > Pinaceae > Pinus > Pinus taeda. Next base: position 101,213 of record APFE030483973.1, on the reverse strand, counting down.
TCCCTATAAACCTCAATTAAGCCAACACTTAGCCATTTTTACTCCACGACCTTGCATTTTCCATCTACGGTTTCCCACCTCACCCACGCTCCTCCATCGTGCACTCTCACCCAAACTGTCCATAGCTTAGGGGCTTTACACTGGCAGCCTAACGGCCAATGGGGGTGGCGGGCTGATTCTAGGAATCACCCTGCCACCCTCGGGGGCCATTGGGCTACTGGGGTGGGGTGGAGGGCAGGGTGATTCCCAAAATCACCCCGCCACCCCCGCAAGCCATTGGGCCACTAGGGTGGGGTGGAGGGTGGGGTGATTCCCTAGAATCAACGCACCACCCCTAGGAGACCATTAGGTGGGGTAATTCCCAAAATCACCCTGCCACCCATGTGGGCCCTTGGACCACCTGCATGCAGCGGTCATGCGGGCCATTGGGCCAACGGGGTCGGGCGGAGGGCAGGGTGTTTCCCGGAATCACCCCACCACCCCCGAGGGTCATTGGGACACCGAGGTGGGGTGGAGAGCGGTGTGATTCCCGGAATCACCCCACCACCCCCACAAGCTATTGGGCCGTCAAGATGGGGCGGAGGGTGGGGTGATTCTCGGAATCACCTTGCCACCCCGGCAAGTCATTATGCCACCAGGATAGGGAAGACGGCGGGGTGATTCCCAGAATCATCCCACCACCCTAGCGGGCTATTGAGCCACCAGATTGGGGCAGAGGTTGGGTTGATTCTCGAAATCACCCCACCACCCCCATGGTCCAGTGGGCTGCCGGGGTGGGGTGGAGGGCGGGGTGATTCCCAGAATCAACACGCCACCCCCGCGGGCTATTGGGTTGCTAGGGTGGGGCGGAGGGTGGAGTGATTCCTAGAATCACCTTGCCACCCCCGCCGGTAGTTGGGCCGCTGTGGTGGGGTGGAGGGCAGGTTGATTCCTAGAATCACCCCACCACCACCACGAGCAATTGGGTTGCCCAAGTGGGGCGAAGGATAGGGTGATTCCTGGAATCACCCCGCCACCCCCAAAGGTCGTTCGGCCGTCAGGGTGGGACGGAGGGCAGGGTGATTCTCGGAATCACCCCGTCAATCCCGCGAGTCGTTGGGCCATCGTGGTGGGGCAGAGGGCAGGGTGATTCCCAGAATCACCCCGCCACCCCCGCGGGTCATTGGGCCATCGTGGTGGGGCAGAGGGCAGGGTGATTCCCAGAATCACCCCGCCACCCCCGCGGGTCATTGGGCCTCCAACGTCGAGCGAAGGGTGAGGCGATTCCCTGGAATCACCCCATGACCCCTACAGGCCATTGGGCTTCCAGGGTGGGGCGTAGGGCGGGGTGATTCCCAAAATCACCCCACCACCCCAACAGGTCATTGAGCTATTGGGGTGCAACGAAGTGAGGGGTAATTCTCGGAATCACCCCGCCACCCCCATGGGCCGGTAGGGTGGGGTGGATGGAGGGGTGATTCTTGGAATCACCTCGCCACCCCTGCGGGTTGTTGGGCTGCAGCGTTGGGGTGGAGGGTGGGTGATTCTCAGAATCACCCTGCCACCCTTGCAGGCCGTTGGGCCACTAGTGTGGGGCGGAGGGTGGGGTGATTCTCGGAATCACTCCACCACCCCTATGGGCTGTTGGGCCGCTGGGGTGGGGTGGATGGCAGGATGATTCCCGGAATCACCCGCCACCCTTACGGGTCATTAGGCCACCAGGGTGGGGTAGAGGGCGGGTTGATTCTTAGAATCACCCCGCCACCCTCGCATGCCATTGGGCCTCTGGGGTGGGGCGGAGGGTGGGGTGATTCCCAGAATCACCCTGCCACCCCCGCGCAACGTTGGGCTAGTGAGATGTGGTGGATGATGGAGTGATTCCTGGAATCACCCTGCCACCCTCGTGGGCCGTTTGGATGGTAGGGTGGGGCTGATGGTAGTGTGATTCCCTGAATCATCCTACCACCCTCGCAGGCCATTGGGCTGGCGGCATGGGGCGGATGGCAAGGTGATTCCCAGAATCACCCAGTCACCCCTGCAGGCTGTTAGGATGCCAGGTTGGGGCAAAGGTTGGGTGTTTCTCGGAATCACCCTGCCACCCCCACAGGTTGTTGGGCCACCGTAGTGGGGCAAAGGGCAGGTTGATTCCCCGAATCACCCCACCACCCCTGCAGTCCGTTGGGCTACCGGAGTCGAGCAGAGGGCAGGGTGATTCCTGGAATCACCCTGCCACCCCACAGGTCGTTGGGCTGTGGGGTGGGGCGGAGGGTGGGGTGATCCTCGGAATGACCCTACCACCCCTTCGAGTCGTTGGGCCACCAGGGTGGGGCAAAGGGTGCAAGGATTCCCGGAATCACCCCACCACCCCCTCGGGGCTATTGTGTCACCAGGGTGGGCAGAGGGCACGGTGTTTCCTGAAATTGCCCTACCACCCCCACTGGTCGTTGGTCTACTAGTGTACTGACCACGAGCTGCAGGTGCATTTGGGCAAGAGCGCACGGTGAGAAGGTGTGGGCAAGCTAAACAAATTAGCAACACGGTAGGGAGAAATGTGAGGTGCGATGTGAGAAATTCGACTAAGTATGGGGAGTTGGTTGGCATATAGCGTGAGGTGGTCCCGAGTGGGGGCAACCAACCAATCGCCCGAAGTGTGAAAGAGGAGAGTTGGGGACAAGCTGACTCATTTGATGGAGAAGTGTGGTGGTCGGCCAATAAATGAACGTGGCGGTTCAAGGGTGGCAAACCATGTATATGGTGGAACTTGCCATGGAGCTAAGGAAAGAAATCAACGAACGCATAAGTCTTCAATGTGGAGTAGGAAGTGCGAAGTATTGGTGAGCTGAAGAAGAGGGTGTAGTGTAGGTGGTTGGCAAGCCAAAGCACTCACGCCGAAATGAATGTGTGGACTAAGGTGCAAGTCAAGGGTGCCATAGGGCGCATGGGGAGATGCACACGGGAGTTTGAACGATTCGTTCATGAGGTCGTTTGGAGGGCTGAACGAACAGTCATGTAGGGCTGAATGGACGATCATGCAGGGCTGAACAGACGTGTAGAAAGTCATTCAGTGGCTCATTTAGAGGTCATTTAGAGGATTTTTCGGAGGTTTTTCAGAGTTCATTTGGAGGTCATGTGAAAGGACGTTCAAGGTTGTTCAGAGAACCATTCAGAAGGTTGTTCTAGGGTGTGCAAGGGTGCAGTAGGGCACTTGCCCAAACGACATGAGTTGGTGAACGGTGCTTCGTGCAAAGTTTTGAACGGGCATCCACAGTGAACGACCCACCGATGGGCGAGTTGGGTGTTCGGTGGGAGCGCCCGATGAGTTAGACGAGCTGACAAATCCACCTACATAACATCCTTGCTTTGGCACTCCTCATTGGATGCAAGCCGACTCGTTTGATGGAGAAGTGTGGTGGTTGACCAACAAATGAACATGATAGTTCAAGGTTGGTAAACCATATATATGGTGGAACTTGGCGTGGAGCTAAGGAAAGAAATCAAAAAACGCATAAGTCTTCAACGTGGAGTAGGAAGTGCGAAGTGTTGGTGAGCTAAAGAAGAGGGCATAGTGCAGGCGGTTGGCAGGTCGAAGCACTCACGCCGAAACAAATGTGTGGGCTGAGGTACAGGTCGAGGACACCACAGGGCGAGCCAGGGCACAAGAGTAGATGCACATGGGAGTCTGAATGAGTTGTTTAGGAGGTCATTTGGAGGGTTGAACGAATGGTCGTGTAGGGCTGAACGGATGATCGTGTAGGGTTGAATGGATTATTATGCAGGGCTAAATGGACGTGCAGAAAGTCATTCAGTGGGTCATTTAGAGGTTGTTCAGAGGACCATTCAGAGGTCATTTGGAGGTCGTTCCGAGGTCGTGCGGAAGGATGTTTGAGGTCGTTCAAGGAACAGTTCAGAAGGTCGTTCAAGGGTGTACGAGGGTGCGGTAGGGCGCCCACCCGAACAACACAAGTTGGTGAATGGTGGTTCATGTGAAGTTTTGAATGAGCATGCACAGTGAATGACCGATCGGTGGGTGATTTGGGTGTTCGGTGGGAGCACCCGACGAGTTAGACGAGCTGAATGGAATGCGTTCGGGTGAATGCGGAGGCAAACAAGGAGTTGGGCACAGTCGTTCGGACAACCGTGTGGGCGTGCTGACGAGCTGGCTGAATGCATCATGCCAATGAATGTAAACATATTCTAAGTGTAAATTTTGGGTTTCCTCAAGATTGAACTTATACATATATTATTATTTCGGGCAGACTAATTATAGGGAGTTTCCCCTCCCAATTATATTGTTGTGCATTTCATGGTTATTGCTAATGAATGTTTAACTGTTGTGTTATAATGAATGAAAGTACTTGGTAAAAGAGAAAAAAATAAACTAAGTATACAAGTAAGGCATAGTCCATGACCATGAGTATTGGTGAAAAGAAAAGGGTTGGTGGTGCTGCACCTCCTATAGTGTGGTTGGAAGAGTACCGCCAGTGTAGGGACGTGATAGCCAAGGTGGGGCGGAGGGTGAGGTGATTCCCCGGAATCACCTTGCCATCCCCGCGGGTCATTGGGCTAGCGGAATGGGGTAGAGGGTGGGGTGATTCCTAAAATCACCCCGCCACCCCCACGGCCATTTGGTTGTCGGGGTAGGGCAGAGGGCAGGGTGATTCCCGGAATCATTGCGCCACCCTCGTGGGCCGTTGGGCCGCTAGGGTGGGGCGGAGGGTTTGGTGATTCGCATAATCACCCCGCCACACTCGTGTGTCGTTGGGTTGGCGAGGTGGGGTAGAGGGCGGGTTGATTCTTGGAATCGTCCTACCACCACCATAGGGTGTTAGGCCTCTGGGGTGGGGCAGAGGTCAGGGTGATAGGCCTCTGGGGTGGGGCAGAGGGCAGAGGGCAGAGGTCAGAATCGCCCTGCCACCCCCGCAGGCCGTTGGGCCATCGAGGTGGGACAAAGGGCAGGGTGATTCCTGGAATCACCCTGCCACCCTTGCGTTTTGTGGGTGATTCCAAATGGGCTGTGGTGGTGGTGAGGTTATTCTAGGAATCACCTCACCCTTTGCCCCACCTCGGTGACCCAACGACACGAGGGGGTGGCGGGGTGATTCTAGGAATCACCCCGTCCTCCACCCCACCTCGTTGGCCCAATGATCCGCGGGGGTGGCGCGGTGATTCCAGAATCACCCTGCCCTCTGCCCCACCCTAGCTATCATGCCCCTACACTAGTGGTAATCTTCCAACCTCACTATAGTGATCTGCAGCACCACCGACCACTTTTTTTTCACCAATACTTATGATCGTGGACTACGCCTAACATTCGTACTTAGTTTATTTTTCGTTGCCAAGTATTAGTTTATCCTTTATACACGATGAAAACCATGAACATTCATCATAAACAACGATAACATGAACAATTGTACAACAGTATAAAGGGAGGGGCAACTCCTCGATGTGAGACTGCTCGAATCAATATATATAATCTTCAATTTTCAAAGTATAAGTTAAATCTTAGAGGAAACCCCAAATTTACACTTAGCCAATTTTACAACTTCAGAAAACTCGGTTGCCCAGCCTCGTCGGCACCTCTGAATGGTCGCCACATGTTCTGCCCAACTCTTTATTCACCCTTGAATGCATTCATTCATCTCGTCATGCCATTTTCCCAACCTGAGCACCCACTTGTGTCACCGTGCACGCCTACTCGACACGTCCGCACATCGGTTGCCTTCGTTCACAACTCATTGCACTTCATTTCACCTTCGTTTCATTTTCCCAACTTGAGCGTGCTCCTCGTGTCCGTGTCACCCAACCTGAGTGCCTTCCACACATCGGTTGCATCTCCTGTTCACAAACCAAAACACCTTCGTTCACCCGGCGCCCAACCTGGGTCGCCCGTTGTTCAGCCCTGCAAGAATGCCCTACTCGGGTCGCTCGTTGTTCAGCCCTACATGAATGCCCTACCTGGGTCACCCATCATTCAACCATGCACGAATGCCCTACCCGGTTTTCCCGTCGTGCATGTCTACCTTCCCTCTATTCACCCATCGTTCTGCCCGTCATGTGGGTACATCCGCACTGCAGTCCTTCACACTTCATCACACTTGTCACCAAGGCTCACACTCCAAGTGATTTGCGTCCAATTTTGATGCTCCATCTCCAACTCGTCTCCATCTACTTATACGCTCATCCACCCATCGTATGAGCGCCCAACCAACCTACCCTTCCATCGTACATCCGTCAGCTTACTCCATAACTTAACTCATTGGCCTACTCATTCATCCACACTCGCTCTTCCATCGTTAAGTTGGCTCGCCTGTCGGCCCACCCAAGACCACCCACCCATGTGGTGGTTCGCCCGTTGGCTCGCCCACTCATTGTGTCACCTGGGACCACTCACATGGAACATATACAACTGTCCACCAAAACTCATCGTATAATTTCCATTTCGGTTCATGCGTTCTCCCACAGTGCTGTTGTCTGCTCATCTCACTTGCGAGCCCGAACACCATATAGCTCATGGGCCTCACAATCTCCCCCAATAGAAATCGTTGTCATCCTCAACAATCTCTCATCCTAGAAACCATCTGTCACCAAGATATCCATACCAAGGCATATACCCCACCGGTATGTCATACATCGGAATGTCTCCTCAATCCATGATCACCAACCACATATATTGCAATCTCCACATGCTACTCCCATCGTGGAGGGCTGGCCTCTCCATCTCAAATCACATGCTCACTGCAACATCTCGTGTCGACCTCATCATGTATCATCATCATGTGAACTGCTGCCATGATACTCCAACATAATGCTAACACATCTCATACACTTATGTCCCTCATGACTCGAACTAGTCAAGTGATCAGTCCAATTGTCACACTCAAATCATAAGAATTCACATCCTCATGCTATCATCATTCGTTTCTCAGAACATCCTGTCACATCATCAACTCAATCAAGAATCCATCTCCATATAAGTGTAAGCCATGCTCAGGTCCATGAAGTAGCCTCCATCTCATCTGCAACATGTTGTCCATGATGTTTGGTACCAATGTGTTGCATGAAATCAGCCACATCTACCCCAACATCATCATCCATCTGCAAAACATCCATCTCCTCAAAGTGAAGAGATCCTCTCATCAAACTCGACTCTCGATGTGCCACATCTAGGTCCATGAAGCAACCTCCATCATATCTGTAATGTGTTATCCCTCAAGCATGCCATAGAAACAAGTATACACCTATCTCGTCCCCCATGTGCTGCCCATGATCACATACCAATCACCTCCCATGTGTCAAAAGTGGTTAAGTCTCGGCTCAACCCATGACCAAGTGTTGCCACCAAGGCATCATCATTGTTGTAACTCCATCACTCCAAAGTGTCTCATATTGATCATCCACATCAAGTCACTCTTTCAAGCATGCCTATACATGTACTCAAATGTATGCACCCCATCCTACATCAAAGTCCCTGATCTGAACTCCTCAATGCATCAGATCCTCTAAGTCCACCATAGATGAAGTCCCCAAAAGTCACAACCTCATGTCATCATGAGCTCCATAAGTCAACTCCAACGAACATCCTAGCAAGTATACAAGTCTCGGCCCAAAGGTATCTACAAGATGCCTCATCTCTCCATGTAGTAGGAATGCTCCATAGTCTGCTCACAATTCCAACCAAGTCCATGGCCTTGTTGTACAAGAGTGCACAACCTCTCCATCGGCTCATAAATAAAACATCTCCATGTCACATCAGCAAATCCACCTGCACAACATCCCTGCCTTGGCACTCCTCATCGGATGCCCATAAGTGACACCTCTACAAGTGCTCCTGCATAATGTCCCTGCATAAGACTGCCATGCTCCATATCTCCAACATGATGTCCATGACTAAGTTTCCCATGTTGTCCAACTAGGTAGACCCATCACAACAATCTGTCATCATCATCCAAGCCTGCAATCTTCAGTCTAGTGAACTTGATCACCCAACCTTATCATCTTCATATGAGTCTCTTCCACCATAGCTCCCCCACTAAAGGTTCCACCAAGACTCCCTATTAGTCTCGGCCATGAGAAGTCCACCCAAGTATCATCAACTCAAGTGTGTGCCCTTCTCCAATCTGTCCATGAGTCATGCCGAGCACTTAGCCAATTCCCTATGTGGCTAAAGCATGACCCATTTCTTTGCAATGATCATCATGTTCCTCCCTTGTCACGAGCCTTTGTACCTTCTACCATAAGGTCACAAATAACCCCAACAAGTCTTGCAACAACCAATGATCCTTGCTTCTCCATACAAGGTCTCATCATAGACATCCATGGTAAGATCCTCCCTTGCATTAGCAAACTGATTTTTCTCTTCCCTACATACAGTTCATCTTCCAAAAGTCTCACTGAAACACAAGTATCAGTAGTACTTACTTCATCATGAGGATCCTCCATGTGAGTTTCCTCATCCACCCATGTCTACAAACTGCACGATCCTAGTCCAACTTGAGCAATTTAAAGTTCATCCTCCATCATTGTCATATCTGCAACATCCTCAAACATCATGGCTTCCTCTTCTTCGTCATTGCAATCTGTAGCTACAACTTGCTCCATTGCCCAACCAAGTCGAAGAAGTTCATCTTCAACATTCCTTTCCATGATTTCAAGTTTATCTCGAATCCGTGGATTATCTTCTTTCATCTTCTTCTACCTGTATAAGGTTAGCAAGAGCTTCCCTTCACATTCTTCCAAACCTTCCATGCCTTATCATTCAGCTTGGCCCAAGCACGATGCTTCACCTCTGCTAAACCTATCACGAAGGATTACACTTCCTTTCAACCATAAATCACCCTGATATACCACCTGTCACCTGCAAAACTTGAACTTCAAGTCTTCAGCCTTCTGTAGAATCAGCTCCTTGATTCAGTTCACCAGCTCTGATACCACTTGTCATGCCCCTACACTGGCGGTAATCTTCCAATTGCACTATAGTGAGGTGTGGCACCACCGACCACTTTCTTTTCACCAATACTTATGATCGTGGACTATGCCTAACATTCATACTTAGTTTATTTTTCATTACCAAGTATTAGTTTATCCTTTATACACAATGAAAACCATGAACATTCATCATAAACAACAATAACATGAACAATTGCTCAACAGTATAAAGGAAGTGGCAACTCCCCAATGTGAGTCTACCTGAATCAATATATATAATCTTCAATTTTCAAAGTATAAGTTAAATCTTAGAGGAAACCCCAAATTTACACTTAGCCAATTTTACAACTTTGGCAAACTCAATTACCCAGCCTCGTTGGCACCTCCAAATGATCGTTGCACATTCTGCCCAACTCTTCGTTCACCCCTAAACATGTTCGTTCAGCTCGTCATGCCATTTGCCCAACTTGGGTTCCCACCCGTGTCACCGTGCACGCCTACCCGGCATGTCCGCAAATTGAGTCGCCTTCGTCCACAAACTATTGCACTTCGTTTCACCTCTGTTTCGTTTGCCCAACTTGAGCGCACTCCTCATGTCTTTGTCACCCATCCTGGGTGCCCTCCGCATGCCGGTCGCACCTCCCGTTCACAAACCCAAACACCTTCGTTCATCCGGTGCCCAACCTGGGTCACCCGTCATTTAGCCCTGCATGAATGTCCTAATCGAGTCGCCCATCGTTTAGCCCTACACGAATGCCCTACCCGGGTCGCCCATCATTCAGAACTACAGGAATTCCCTACCCAGTTTGCCTGTCGTACACATCTTCCTTCGCCCAGTTCACCTACTGTTCTGCCTGCCGTGCAAGCACATTTGCGTTGCAGTCCTTCGCACTTCTTCGCACTTGTCACCAAGACTTGCACTCCAAGTGATATGAGTCCAAGTTTGATGCTCCATCTCCATCTCGTCTCCATCTACTTATATGCTCATATGCCCATCGCATGAGCGCTGAGCTGACCTACCCTTCCATCGTACATCCATCAACTTACTCCATAACTTAACTCGTCGGCCTGCTTGTTCATCCACACTCGCTCATCCATCTTTAAGTCAGCTCGCCCACTGGCTCACCCATCGACCCTCTTGGGACCACCCGCTCGTGTGTTGGTTCGCTTGTTGGCTCGCCCAGGACCACCCACATGGCATATATACAACTGTCCACCAAAACTCATTGCATAGCTTCCATTCCAATTCGTGCGTTCTTCCACCGTGCTATTGTCTGCTCGTCTCGCCCCTGCGCCTGAACGGCCTGTAGCTCGTGGGCCTCACACTGCAAGCCCAATGGCCCACAGGGGTGGCAGGGTTATTCTTGGAATAACCCCACCCTCCACCCCACCTCGGCGGCCCAATGGCCCACCAGGGGGGTAGGGTGATTCCGAGAATCACCCTACCCTCCGCCGCACCCTGGTTTTCACGCCCCTACCCTGGCGATACTCTTGCAACCGCACAATTAGGGGTGTGGCACCACCAACCACTTTCTTTTTAACAATACTTAAGACTGTGGACTATGATTACTTTCTATACTTAGATTATTTTTCGACTTTCCAAGTATACTTTCTTTAACAGAGCGAAAACATTCATAACAGCATACATTCATTCATCATTATTATCTTTAACATATATGCACAACAGATATTTTAATGGGAGGGGAAACTCCCTGAAATATGAGTCTACCTGATGATAATAACAATTTTACATAAAATATACAATTTTACACTCTTTGCAGGAAACCCCAAGTTTCCTTGGTACAATATCTATCACAATTGTGCAACTCGGCTTGCATCGTTCAGACTACTCGAACCACCATTTGAAGTGCCCACCAGTTCAACCGTCCGTCGCAACTCATTCACTGCTGCACTGTTCAACACATCATTCAACTGTTTAAGTGGACACCCTCGCATGCCCTTGCCCATTCAGTCATTCGAGTAGATGCCCTCGCGTGCCCTGGACCATTTAGTCATTTGGGTGGACGCCCTCGTGCGCCCTCGCCCTTTTAGTTGTTCGAGCGGACGCCCTCACGTGCCCTCACTCATTAGCCTTCACACAACTTCGAATGACCTCGCTTGTTCGGTTGTTTTGGTGGTCACTCTCACATGCCCTCACCTGAACGCCTTTGAACGATTGTTTAGATAAATTCTCTCGGACACCCTCATCCATTCTCCTTCAAATGACCTTGCCCGTTTGGTCGTTCAGGCAGATGCCCTCGCATGCCCTTGCTTGAACGACTTCAAACAATCGTTCAGACAAACACCCTCACCCATTTGGTCATTCGGCCTAACGCCCTTGCACGCCCTCACCAAAACGCCTTCACATGACCTGTGGCTCCATTTTCTGCGTTTGATGCAGCTCTGTGCTACGGCCCAAGAGTCCGCCTGCACTTCGCCAAATTTCAGTCTTCCCAGGTAACTCACTCTCCTAGCTTGCATAAACACTTGGAAGATTTTCTTGAATGATTTTTGCCACCATCCCAATCCTTTACCTATATGGCAGTTGGCCCATTGGTTGGGGCGTCGACTCTCTAAGCTGACCCACCATTTCATCCAACTCGCCCCTCCATCGCGTCGGCCCATGGTGTGCCCGCCCATGTGCAGGACCTCCCCCACATATAAACTTTCCACCACCCAACACTTAGTCATTTTCACAAGATAACTTTTGTTTTGTAGGTTTCCTTCATTTGGTCAGCTCGTCGCACCATTCACATGCGCCCTCAACTCCCCGTTCAATCGCCCAGCTCGTCGCTCACCCGTTGTGCACTTGTGCCAACTCCCACCAATCCATCGGTTAAATGCACCTGCCCAGCATGCCCAACTCGTGGGCTTGACATACTCCCCCACTCTAAACAGTTGTTGTCCTTGACAAAACCATCATACGACATTGCAAAGTGTCGCTAGCTCCAACATCAAAATGCTCATGCTGCTTGCCTCTGCTTTGCCATCGCATAAACCATAAAGTGTCATGTCTCCATAAATTGGAAAGTCTTCTCAATCCATGATCATCAACCACTTTCGTCGCAATCGCCACATGCTTCCCCACCATGGAAGGCTGGTCCCTCCAACTCAAGCTACATGCTCACTACAGCATATCATGTCGACCCCATCATGTATCATCATTGTGTGAACTATTACCATGATACTCCCACACATTGCTAACACATCTCTGTACACTGTCGACCCCCATGACTCGAACTAGTTGTGTAGCTAATCCAATTGTTGCGCTCAAACCATGATAACGCACATCCTCATGCCAGCAGCAATCGTTTCTCAGACTCCTGTCACAACACCAACTCAATCAAGGATCCATCTTCATCTAAGTGTAAGCCATGCCTAGGTCCATGAAGTAAACTACATCTCATCTGCAACATGATGCCCATGATGTTTGGTGTCAATGTGCTTCATGAAATCAGCCACATATATCCCAACATCATCATCCATCTGTATCAAATCCATCTCATCAAAATGAAGAGATCCTCTCATCAAATCGAATCTTGATGTGCCACATCCAGGTCGATGAAGCAACCTCCATCATATCTGTAATGTGCCATCCCTCAAGTCTGCCATAGAAACAAGTATACACCTATCTCATCATCCATGTTCTACCTATGGTTAGAAACCAATCAGTTCCCATGTGTAAAAAGTGGTTAAGTCTCGACTCAACCCATGCCCAAGTGTTGCCACCAAGGCATCATCATCCCTACAACTCCATCACTCCAAAGTGTCTCATATCGATCCTCCACATCAAGTCACTCTCTCAAGCACACCTATACATGTACTCAAAAGTATGCACCCCATACTGCATCAACATCCCTGACCTCATCTCCTCAATGCATCAGATCCTCCAAGTCCACCATAATATGAAGTCCCCAAAAGTCACAACCTCATGTCATCATGAGCTCCATGAATCATCTCCAACCAACATCTTAACAAGCATATATGTCTTGGCCCAAAGGTCTCTGCAAGATGCCTCAGCTCTCCATGTAGTAGGAATTCTCCATGGTCTGCTCACGAATCCAATCAAGTCCATGGCCTTGTTTGTACAAGAGTGCACAACATCTCCATCGGCTCATAAATAAAACATCTCCATGTCACATCAACAAATCCATATGCATAACATCCCTGCCTTGGCACTCCTCATTGGATGCCCATAAGTGAAACCTCTACAAGTGCTCCTGCATAATGTCCCTGCATAAGACTGCCATGCTCCATGTCTCCAACTTGATGTCCATGACTCAAGTTTCCCATGTTGTTCAACTAAGTAGACCCATAACAACAATTGGTCATCCTCATCCAAGTCTGCAATCCGATCTAGTGAACTCAGTCACCCAAACCATATCATCGTCACATGAGTCTCTCCCACCATGGCTCCCCCACTGAAGGTTCCACCAAGACTTCCTCTTGGTCTCGGCCATGAGAAGTCCACCCAATTTTCATCAAACTCAAGTGTGTGCCCTTCTCCAATCTGTCCATGAGTCATGCTAGGCACTTAGCCAATTTCTCCATATGGCTAAAGCATGACCCATTCCTGCGCAATGATCATCACGTTCCTCCCTTGTCACAGGCATTTGCATCTTCTACCATAAGGTCACAAATAGCCCCAACAAGCTCTGCAATAGTCAATGGTCCTTGCCTCTCCATACAAGGTCTCATTGTAGACATCCATGGTAAGATCTTCCATCGCATCATCAAATTGACTTTTCCCTTCCCTGCATATGGCCCATCTACCAAAAGCTCCAATGAAACACAAGTATAAGTAGTACTTACTTCACCATGAGGCTCCTCCATGTGAGTATCCTCGTGTACCAATGTCCGCAAACTGCATGATCCTAGTCCAATTTGAACATTTTCAAGTTCATCCTCCATCGTTGTCATATCTACAACATCCTCAAACATCACGGCTTCCTCTTATTCATCATCGCAGTCTACAACTACATCGTGCTCCATTTCCCAACCAAGTTGAAGAAGTTTGTCTTCAACATTCCTTTCCAAGACTTCAAGTTCATCTTGAATCTGTGGGTTCTCCTCTTTCATCAACTTCAACCTATATAAGGTTAGAAAGAGCTTCCCTTCACATTCTCCCAAGCCTACCATGTCTTGTCATTCAGCTTGGCCCAAGCACAAAGCTTCACCCTTGCTAAACCTGTCATGAAGTGTAACACTTCAGTTCTGCAAATCTGAATCACCAAAGCCCGCAAAATACGGAGCTCTAATACCACCTATCATGAAGTGATAGTGGGATCAACTTCTTCTACAAATATGATTCCACTGGATCAGGGCTTTGATACCACCAGTCACGCCCAAACCCTGGCGGTACTCTTCCAACTGCACGATCGAGGGTGCACCACCACCAATGAATTTCTTTTTAACAATACTTGCGATTGTGGACTACACCTACTTTCTATACTTAGATTATTTTTTGATTTTCCAAGTATACTTTCTTTAACACAGTGGAAACATTCATAACATCATACATTCATTCATGATTATTATCTTTAACATATATGCACAATGGATATTTTAATGGGAGGGGAAACTCCCTGAAATATGAGTCTGCCTGATGATAATAACAATTTTACATAAAAGATACATTTTTACAGTCTTTGTACGACACCCCAAGTTTCCTTGGTACAATGTTTGTCAAAACCATGCAACCCGGCCTACACCATTCAGACTACTCGAACCATCGTTCGGAGTGCCCACTGGTTCTATCGTCCGTCGCAACTCGTTCACCATCGCACTATTCAGCACATCATTTAGTTGTTTAGAAAACTTCCCTCACATTCCCTCGCTTGTTCAATCGTTCAAGCGGACGCCCTCACATGCCCTCGCCCGTTCAGTCGTTCAAGCGAATGCCCTCGCACACCCTCGCCCGTTCACCTTCCCACAACTTCGAACGACCTCGCCCATTTGGTCGTTCAGGTGGACGCCCTCACTTGAACGACTTCGAACAATCGTTTAGATAAATATTTTCGGACGCCCTCACATGTTCTCCTTCGAAAAACCTTGCCCATACGGCCATACAGGCAGACGCCCTTGCACACCCTCACCCAAACGCCTTCGAACGATCATTCAGACAAACGCCCTCGGATGTCCTCGCCCGTTCGGTCATTCGGCCCAATGCCCTTGCACGTCCTCACGCAAATGCCTTCGCACAAACTGTGACTCTGTTTTCTGCATTTGATGCAACTCTGTGCTACTGCCCATGAGTCTGCGTGCACTTCGCCAAATTCCAATCTTCCCAAGTAACTCACCCTCCTAGCTTGCATAGACACTTGGAAGCTTTTCTTGAATGATTTTTTCCAGCACCCCAATGCTTTATTTATATGGCGGTTAGCCCATCAGTTGGGGCATCGAATCACCAAGCTAACCCACCGTTTCATCCAAATCACCCCTCCATCATGTCGACCCATGGTGTGGACGCCCATGTGTAGGACCGCCCCCACATATAAACTATCCACCGCCTAAAATTTAGTCATTTTTGCAAGGTGACTTTCGCGTCGCATATTTCCTTCGTTCGGTCATCTCGTCGTACTGTTTGTATCGGCCCTCAACTCGCCATTCAACTTCCCAGCTCGTCACTCACCCGTTGTGTGCCCATGCCAAATCCCACTGAACCGTCAGTTAAACATGCCTGCCCGGCATGCCCGAATCGTGGACTTGACACCGGTGGCCCAAGGGCCTGGGGGGGTGCCGAGGTGATTCTAGGAAACACCCCGCCCTCCGCCCCACCTCAGTGGCCCAATGGCCAATGGAGGTGTTGGGGTGATTTCGAGGATTCACCCCACCCTCCGCCTTGCTCCGGCAGCCCAACGGCCAGTGGGGGTGGTGAGGTGATTCCAGGAATCACCTCACCCTCCGACCCACCCTCGCGGCCCAACAGCTCACGCGGGTGGTGGGGTGATTCCCAAAATCACAATGCCCTCCGCCCCACACCGGCGGCCCAATGGCTCGCAAGGGTGGCGAAGTGATTCCAAGAATCACCCTGCCCTTGGCCCCACCCCGACAGCCCAACGACCTGTGGTGGTGGTGAGGTCACTCCAGGAATCACCACGCCCTCAGTCCCACCCCGGTGGCCCAACAACCCACAGGGGTGGCGGGGTGATTCCTGTGGGGTGGCGGGGTGATTCCACGAATCAACCTGCCATCTGCCCCACCCCAGAAACCCAATAGCCTGTGGGGGTCGCAGGGTGATTATGGGAATCACCCCGCCCGATGCCCCACCCCGGCGGCCCAACGGCCCACCGTGGTGGCGGGGAGATTCTGGGAATCACCCTACCATCCACCCCACCCCATCAGCCGAATGACCTGCCAGGGTGGTGGGGTGATTCCAGGAATCACCCTGCCCTCTACCCCACCCCGCCAACCCAACGATGCGCTAGGGTTGCGGGGTCATTCCAAGAATCACCCCGCCCTCCACCCCACACCTCCCGCCCAATGGTGTGCGAGTGTGGCAGGTGATTCCAAGAATCACCCCGCCCTCCAAACCACCTTGGCGGCCCAATGACCTGCGAAGGTTGTGGGGTGATTCCAAGAATCACCTTGCCCTCTGCCCCACCCTAGCAGCCCAATAATGCACGCGGGTGGCAAGGTGATTTTGGGAATCACCCCGGCCTCTACCCCACCCCGGCGACCCAATGGCCTGCTAAGGTGGCGGGGTGATTCTAGGAATCACCCCACCCTTCACCCCACACTGGCGGCCCAACGGCCCGCAGGGGTGGTGGGGTGATTCTGGGAATCACCCTGCCCTCTACCCCACCTCAGCTGCCCAACAACCCGCAGTGGTGGTGAGGTGACTTCGCGAATCACCCGACCCTCCACCCAACCCCACTGGACCAAAAGCGTGTGAGGGTGGCGGGGTGATTACGCGAATCACCACACCCACCACCACACCCCAATGGCTCGTGAGGGTGGCAGGGTGATTCTGGGAACTACCCCACCCTGGCGGCTTAACGACCCACGGGGGTGGCAGGGTGATTTTGGGAATCACCGCACCCTCTGCCCCATCCCTCCGACCCAACAATGCGCAGGGGTGGCAGTGTGATTCCGGGAATCACACCGCCCTCCACCCCATCCCGCCAACCCAACGGCATGCGGAGGTGGTGGGGTGGGGTAAAGGGCGAGGTGATTCTCATAATCACCCCGCCACCCTCACGTGTCATTGGGTCACTGGGGTGGGGCAGAGGGCAGGGTGATTCCCAGAATCACCCCCCCACCCTCGCAGACCAATAGGCTATCAGGGTGGGGCAGAGGGTGAGGTGATTCGTGGAGTCACCCTGCCACCCCCGTGCGTCATTGGGTCAGTGGGATGGGGTAGAGGGTGGGGTGATTCTCGGAATCACCCCGCCACCACCACGGGCCTTTGGGCCACCATGGTGGGGCGGAGGGCAGGGTGATTCCGAGAATCACCCTGCCACCCTCGCAGGCTATTAGGCTACTGGGGGTGGAGGGAGGAGTGATTCCCGGAATCACCTTGCCACCCCCACATGCCATGGGTGATTCCCAAGGCCCATGGGGGTGGCAAGGTGATTTCGGGAATCACCCCGCCCTCCGCCCCACCCCGGCAGCCCAACGGCCCATGGTGGTGGTGGGGTGATTCCCAGAATCACCCTGCCCTCTACCCCACCCCGTCAGCCCAACAACCCACGGGGGTGGCGGGGTGATTCCTAGAATCACCCCGCCCTCCAACCCAACCCGACAGTCCAATGAATCATCGGGGTGGTGGGGTGATTCTAGGAATCACCCTGCCCTCCGCCCCACCATGGCAGCCCAACGACACACAGGGGTGGCGGGGTGATTCCACGAATCACCCCACCCTTCACCCCACCTCGACAGCCCAACGGCCCGCGAGGGTGGCAGGGTGATTTCGGGAATCACCCGTCCCTATGCCCCACCCTGCCACCCCTACGTGCTGTTGGGCTAGTGGGTGAGGGGAGGGCGGGGTGATTCTCGGAATCACCCCACCACCCCTGTGCACTGTTGGGCTGACGAGATGTGCTAGAGGGCAGGGTGATTCCCGGAACCACCTCGCCACCCCTGTGGGTTGTTGGGCTGCCACGGTGGGGTGGAGGACGGGGTGATTTCCAGAATCGCGCCACCACCCTCGCAGGCCATTGGGCCACCAAGGTGTGGCAGAGGGTGGGGTGATTCGCGGAATCACCACGCCACATCCACACATCGTTGGGCTGTTGGGGTGGGCGAAGGGCAGAGTGATTCCCAGAATCACCCTACCACTACCGCGGGCCATTGGGCCGCCAGACTGGGGCGGAGGGCAAGGTGATTCCTGGAATCACCCTGCCACCCCCACGGTCCGTTGGGCCGCCAAGGTGGGGTGGAGGTTGCGGACAGCCTCCGCCCCACCCCCGGTGGCCCAACAGCCCTCGGGGGTTGCAAGGTGATACCCGGTATCACCCTACCACCCTCGTGGGTCATTGGGCTACCGGGGTGGGGTGGAGGGCGGAGTGATTCCATGAATCACCTCACTACCCCCGCAAGCCGTTGGGTTGCTGGGGTGGGGCGGAGGGCAAAGTGATTCCTGAAATCACCAGTTTACCCCCATGGGTGGTTGGGTTACCGGGGCGAGGCAAAGGGCGAGGTGATTCCAGGAATCACCTTGCCACCCCTGTGATCGATTGGGCCACCAGGGTGGGGCAGAGGGCGAGGTGATTCCCGGAATCACCCCACCACCCCCGTAGGCTGTTGGGCCACCGGGGTGGGGTGCTTGGTAGGGTGATTCCCAGAATCACCCTGCCACCCCCGCGGACCTTTGGGCTACCAAGGTGGGGTGGAGGGTGGGCTGATTCCTGGAATCACCCCGCAGACCCCGCAGGACGTTGGGTTGCCGGGGTGGGTCGAAGGGTGGGGTGATTCCTGGAATCACCCTACCACTCCCATGGGCCATTGGGCCAATGGGGTGGGGCAGAGGGCAGGGTGATTCCTGTAATCACCCCGCCACCCACGTGAGCCGCCGGGCCACTCAAGTGGGGCGAAGGATGGGCTGGTGGGGCGAAGGGCGGTGCGATTCCCAGAATCACCCCACCACCCCCATGAGTTGTTGGACCGCCTGGGTGGGGCAGAGGGTAGGGTGATTCCTGGAATCACCCCGCCACCGCCACTAGCCGTTGGGTTTCCAAGGTGGGGTGGAGGGTGGGGTGATTCCCTAGAATCACCTTGCCACCCCTACAGGTCGTTGGTCCGCCGAGATGGGGCAGAGGGCGAGGTGATTCGCAGAATCACCCTATGACCCATGTGGGCCGTTGGGCTGCCAGAATGGGGCAGAGGGTTGGGTGATTCTCGAAATCACCCCATGGGCCATTGGACTGCCCGGATGGGGCACAGGGCGGGGTGACTCCCGTGATCACCCCGCCACCCCCATGGGCTGTTAAGCCGCTGGGGTGGAGCGGAGGGTGTGTTGATTCCCAGAATCACCTCGCCCCCCCACGAGCCATTAGGCTGCTGGGGTGGGGCAAAGGGCGGGTTGATTCCTTGAATCACCCTACCACCCTCGCAAGTCGTTGGGCTACCTGGGTGGGGCGGAGGGTGGGGTGATTCCCGAAATCACCCCGCCACCCCCTCGGGCCGTTGGGCCGGTGGGGTAGGGCGGAGGGCATTGTGATTCTCGGAATCACCCCGCCACCCCCACGAGCTGTTGGGCTACTGGGGTGGGGTGGAGGGTGGGGTGATTCACTAAATCAGTCCCCCACCCCCACTGGCCGTTGGGCTGTCGGGGTGGGGCGGAATCCAGGGTGATTCCCCCGAATCATCCTGCCACCCCCACAAGTCCTTGGGCTGCTGGGATGAGGCAGAGGGCAGGGTGATTCACGGAATCACCCTGCAACCCCCGCGGGCCTTTGGGCAGCCGAGGTGGGGTGGAGGTCGGGGTGATTCCCAAAATCACCCGCCACCCCCGCGGGCTGTTGGGCAGCCGGGGTGGGGCAGAGGGTGAGGTGATTCCTAGAATCACCTTGCCACCCCTGCGGGCCGTCAGGGTGGGGCGGAGGGCGGGGTGATTCTTGGAATCACCCCACCACGATAGCGGGACGTTGGGCCGCTAAGGTGGGGCGGAGGGCTGGTTGATTCTTGGAATCACCCTGCCACCCCCGCGGGCCGTTGGGCCCAACAGCCCGCAGGGGTGGTGGGGTGATTCCCAGAAGTGCCCCATCATCCCCACGGGCCGTTGGGCCTCCAGTGTAAGGCCCACGAGCTACAGGGCGTTTAGGAACATGGGGGAGTTGGACGAGCTGTAGCCCGATGGGAGACACGCGAAGGAAATGTGAAGAAATGCGGTGAGCGTTTGGAGTTTATACCCGTGGGCGGTCCCGAGCGAGCTGACGGGCAAGCAAACCGATGGGATGGTGAGCCAACGGGCGATCTGACTTAAGGATGGGTGAGCCAATGAGTGGGCTGACGAGTTAAGTGGGTGAAATGAATGAAACAGAGGTCGGTTGAATGGTGGACATGTTGGTTCATTGTTGGACGAACCGTATATATGTGGGGAACTTGGCATGGAGCTAAGGTAAGAAAATTAACAAACATTCATATGAAGTGTAAGTTGGTGAGTTTAGAATTGAGGCATGGTGCAAGTTGTAGTCCATAACACCCATGCCGAATGAAGTGCGAAGTCGTGCAAGCCGCAGGGTGTCGCAGGGCATGCCAGGGTGCACGAGCAGGTCGCACGGGTGAACCAAATAGGGCGTCGTGTAGGAGTCATTCAGGCATTGTTCAAGGTGTCATTCAGGCATCATGCAGGAGTCTTTCATGCATCATGAAATGTGTTGTTCAGGGTGTCATGCAGGAGTTGTTCAGGCATCGTTCAAGGTGTCGTTCAAGCGTCGTGCAAGAGTCATTCACGGTTCGTTTAGGGTGGCTGAATGACCATTTAGAAGGTCCGTTCAGGGTTGAACGAGCAGCATTCGGGGAGTCTTTCAAGAGGTTAAACAACCATTCAAAAAGTTGTTTGAAGTGTTGGGCTTGTGAATGAGAAGAAACCAGCGTGCAAACGTGTCGGGTAGGCATGCACAGTGACACGGGTAGGGCACCCAAGTTGGGCAAACGACATAGTTCGTTCGACGAGATGAATGAATGCATTCAGGGGTAAACGACGAGTTGGGAAAGTCGTGTGACGACCGTTTGGAGGTGCCAACACGCTGGGCAACCGAGTTTGCCGATGTTGTAAATTTGGTTAAGTGTAAATTTTGGGTTTCCTCAAGATTTAACTTATATATACATTGATTGTGGGCAGACTCATTACAGGGAGTTGCCCCTCCCTCTATACTATTGTGCATTTATATGTGTTAATGTTATTTATGGTGAATGTTACTGGTTTCACTGTGTATAAAGGAAAACATAATACTTGGTAAAGAATAAAATAAACTAAGTATCAAAATTTAGGCGTAGTCCACGATCGCAAGTATTGGTGAAAAGAAAGTGGTCAGTGGTGCTACACCTCGCTATAGTGAGATTGAAAGAGTACCGTTAGTTTAGGGGCATGACAAGTGGTATCAGAGCTAATTCAAGTTTTGCAAGGAGACCTAGTGAATGGTGAAAGAGGTGTAGTTTTTATAGAGAAGTTGATCTACACTTCGTGATAGCTTTAGAAGGGGTAAGGCATAGTGCTTGGGCCAAGGTGAACGACAAGGCATGGCAGGTTTGGAAGAATGCAAAGGAAAGCTCTTGCTAACCTTGTACAGGTTGAAGCGAATGAAAAAACAGAACCCACAGATTCAAGATAAACTTGAAGTCTTGGAAAGGAACGTTGAAAACAAACTTCTTTGACTTGGTTGGGCAATTGGGCAGGATGAAGCTACAAAATGCGATGACAAAGAAGAGGAAGCTGTGATAGTTGAGGATGTTGCAGATGTGACAACGATGGAGGATGAACTTGAAATTGTTCAAGTTGGACCAGGATTGTGCAGTTTGCAGACATTGGTGGATGAGGAAACTCACATGGAGGAGCCTCATGATGAAGTAAGTACTTATACTTTTGTTTCAGTTGAGCATTTGGTAGATGAACCATATGCAGGGAAGAGCAAAACTAGTTTGTCAATTCAAGGGAGGATCTTACCATGGATGTCTACGATGGAACTGTGTATGGAGAAGCAAGGACCATTGATTGTTGCAAGACGTGTTGAGGTTGTTTGTGACCTTATGGTATAAGGTGCAAGGGCCCGTGACAAGGGAGGAACATGATGATCGTTGTGGAGGATTGGGTCATGCTTTAGCCACATGGAGAATTGGCTAAGTGCCCGACATGAATCATGTGCAGATTGGGGAAGCACACACACTTGAGTATGGTGATACTTGGGTGGACTTCTCGTGACCGAGACCAAGAGGAAGTCTTGGTGGAACCTTTAGCGGGGGAGCTATGATGGAATAGACTCATATGATGATGATATGGTTGGGTGACCAAGTTCACTAGACCAGATTAGTAGGCTAGGATGAAAATGACCAATTGTTGTGATGGGTCTACTTGGTTGGACAACATGGGAAACTTGAGTCATGGACATCAAGTTGGGGACATGGAGCATGGCAGTCTTATGCAGGGACATTATGCAGGAGCACTTGTAGAGGTGTCACTTATGGGCAACCAATGAGGAGTGCCAAGGAAAGGATGTTGTGCAGGTAGATTTGCTGGTGTGACATGGAGATGTTTTACTTATGAGCCGATGGAGATGTTTTGCACTCTTGTACAACAAGGCCATGGATTGGTTGCAGTTGTGAGCAGAGTATGGAGCATTCCTACTACATGGAGAGCTAAGGCATCTTGCAGAGACCTTTGGTTCGAGACATTTATGCTTGTTAGGATGATGTTTGGAGATGACTCATGGAGCTCTTGGGCCGAGACATTTATGCTTGTTAGGATGATGTTTGGAGATGACTCATGGAGCTCACGATGACATGAGGTTGTGACTTTTAGGGACTTCATATATGGTGGACTTAGAGGATCTGATACATTAAGGAGCTGAGGTCAAAGACTTTGATGCTGGATGGGGTGCATACTTTTGAGTACATATGGGTGTGCTTGAAAGAGTGACTTGATGTGGAGGATCAATATGAGACGGTTTGGAGTGATGGAGTTACAGCGATGATGATGCCTTGGTGGCAACACTTGGGCATGGGTTGAGCCGAGACTTAACCACTTTTGACACATGGGAGCCGATTGATCTATGATCATGGGTAGCACATGGGAGGTGAGATAGGTGTATACTTGTTTCTATGGCAGACTTGAGGAATGACACATTACAGATATGATGGAGGTTGCTTCATGGACCTAGATGTGGCACATCGAGAGTCGGAGTTTGATGAGAGGATCTCTTCACTTTGAGGAGATGGATGTTTTGCAGATGAATGATGATGATGGGATGGATGTGGCTAATTTCATGTAGCACATTGACACCAAACATCATGGACAACATGATGCAGACGAGATGAAGTTTACTTCATGGACTTGAGCGTGGCTTACACTTATATGGATATGGATTCTTGATCGAGTTGATGTTGTGACAAGAGTCAGAGAAATGACTGATGATGGCATGAGGATGTGCATTCTCATGGTTTGGCCATGAAAGTTAGATTAGCTACCCAGCCAGTTCGAATCATTGGGACCGGTAGTGTACAGAGATGTGATAGCATTGTGTTGGAGTATCATGGCAGTAGTTCACACGATGATGATACATGACAAGGTTGACACGATATGTTGTAGCAGGCATGTAGCTTGAGATGGAGGGACCAACCTTCCATGATGGGAGCAACATGTGGAGATTGTGACAGATGTGGTTGATGATCATGGATTGAGGATACATTCTGATTTATGACATATCGATGGAGTATATGCCTTGGTATGGATATCTTGGTGACAGATGGTTGCTGGGATGGGAGATTGTTGAGGACAACAATGATTTCTAGTGGGGGAGAATGTGAGGACCACGAGTTGCAGGGGGGCGCGGATGGGCGAGCTACAGTCACAGTGGAAGGTCACACGAGTGGAAAATGACTTATGTGATGAGTTTGGAGTGACCAAACTTATATATCGTATGAGTAGTCCAGGGCAACCTGAGGGCGCGAGCGAGCCGATAGGTGAGCCGACATGCGATGGGGGCAGTCACACGATATGTGGGTGGGCTGATATGTTAAAATGGAGCAAAGCTAACAAAAGAGCATTTGATGGGTAGGTCAGCTGGGCATTTGAACAATGGGCATTCAAGTGTATAAGTAAGTAGACAACGGATGGTGGAGAGTATGGTGATACTTGGGTGGACTTCTCATGGCCAAGACCAAGAGGAAGTCTTGGTGGAACCTTTAGTGGGGGAGCAATGATGGAAGAGACAAATATGATGATGATATGGTTGGGTGACCAAGTTCACTAGACCGATTTGCAGGCTTCGATGTGGATGACCAATTGTTGTGATGGGTCTACCTAGTTGGACAACATGGGCAACTTAGTCATGGACATCAGGTTGGAGACATGGAGCATGGCTGTCCTGTGTAGGGACATTATGCTGGAGCACTTGTAGAGGTGTCATTTATGGGCATCCAATGAGGAGTGCCATGGCAGAGATGTTGTGCAGGTGGAATCACTAATGTGACATGGAGATGTTTTATTTATGAGCCGATGGAGAGGTTGTGCACTCTTGTACAACAAGGCCATGGACTTGGTTGGAGTTGTGAGCATACTATGGAGCATTCCTACTACATGGAGAGCTGAGGCATCTTGCAGAGACCTTTGGGCCGAGACATGTATGCTTGCTAGGATGTTGGTTGGAGTAGACTCATGGAGCTCATGATGACATGAGTTTGTGACTTTTGAGGACTTCATATATGGTGGACTTGGAGGATCTAATGCACTGAGGAGCTGAGGTCAGGGACTTTGATGTAGGATGGGGTGCATACTTTTGAGTACATGTATGGGTGTGCTTGAAAGAGTGACTTGATGTGGAGGATTGATATGAGACACTTTGGAGTGATGAAGTTACAACGATGATGATGCCTTGGTGGCAACACTTGGGCATAGGTTGAGTTGAGACTTAACCACTTTTGACACATGGGCGCTGATTGATCTACGATCATGGGAAGCACATGGATAGATGAGATAGGTGTATACTTGTTTCTATGGCAGACTTGAGGGATGGCACATTACAAATATGATGGAGGTTGCTTCATGGACCTGGATGTGGCACATTGAGAGTTCGGTTTGATGAGAGGATCTCTTCACTTTGAGGAGATGGATATTTTGTAGATGGATGATGATGTTGGGATAAATGCGGCTGATTTCATGCATCACATTGGTACCAAACATCATGGACATCATGTTACATATGAGATGAAGACTACTTGATGGACCTGGACATGGCGTATATTTATATGGAGATGGATTCTTGGTCTAGTTGATGATGTGACAGGATGTTCTGAGAAACAACTGATGATGCCATGAGGATGTGCATTCTCATGGTTTGGGCATGACAGTTTGATTAGCTACCCAACTAGCTCAGATTATGGGGCTCCAGTAGTGTGCAGAGATGTGTTAGCATTGTGTTGGAGTATCATGGAAGTAGTTCACACGATGACAATACATCATGAAGTTGACACAATATGTTGCAGTAAGCATGTAGCTTGAGATGGAGGGGCCAGCCTTCCATGATGGGAGCAGCATGTGGAGATTGTGACAAAGGTGGTTGATGATCATGGATTGAGGAGACTTTCCAATGTGTGACATACCGGTGGATTATATGCCTTGGTATGGATATCTTGGTGACAGATGGTTGTCGGGATGAGAGATTGTCAAGGACGAAAATGATTTCAAGTGGGGGAGAATAGGGTGTTCGGGTGTGTAGGTGAGTTGGACGAGTTGCGGCCCGGTGGGAGACACACGAAGGAAATGTGAAGAAATGCAGTGAGCATTTGGAGTTTATACCCATGAGCGGTCTCGGGCGAGCCGACAAGTGAGCAAACTGATGGGTGGGCCGACGAGCAGGTGAGCCAACAGGTGAGCCAACTTAACAATGGGCAAGCCAATGAGCAGGCCGATGAGTTAAGTGGGCGAAACAAATGAAACAGAGGTCGGTCAAATGGATGGACGTGTTGGTTCATTGTTGGGTGAACCGTATATATGTGGGGAACTTGGCATGGAGCTAAGGCAAGCAAATCAATGAACATTCATATGAAGTGTGAGTTGGTGAGTTGAGAATTGAGATGTGGTGTAGGTGGTTGCAGTCCATAACACCCACGCCAAACAAAGTACGAAGTCATGCAGGCCGCAAGGCGTTTCAAGGCGCACGGGCAGGTCGCACAGGTGAACTGAATAGGGCATCGTGCAGGAGTCGTTGAGGCGTCATTCAGGGTGTTGTTCAGGCGTCGTGTAGGAGTCATTCAAGCATCATTCAAGGTGTCATTTAGGCATTGTTCAGGGTGTCATGTAGGAGTCGTTCAGGCATCATTCAGGGTGTCGTTCAAGCGTCATGCAGGAGTCGTTCAGGGTTCATTTGGGGAGTCGTTCAGGAGGTTGAACGATTGTTTAGAAAGTCATTTGAAGTGTTGGGTTTGTGAACAAGAAGCGACTAGCGTGTGGACGTGTCGGGTAGGTGTGCACAGTGACACAGGTAGGGCACCTGAGTTGGGAAAACAACACAGTTCGTTTTACAAGCTGAACGAACATGTTTATGGCTAAATGACAGGTTGGGCAAGTTGTGCGATGACCATTCAGAGGTGCCAACGAGCTGGGCAACCAAGTTTGTCAATGTTGTAAATTTGGCAAAGTGTAAATTTGGGGTTTCCCCAAGATTTAACTTATATATATATAACACTTCAAAAGACTTTCTACACAATCATTCAACCTTTTGAACGACTCCCCAAATGAACCCTAAACGACTCCTGCATGACGCCTGAACGACACCCTGAATGATGCCTGAACGACTCCTGCATGACACCCTGAATGATGCCTAAATGACACCCTGAATGATGCTTGAATGAATCCTACACGACGCCTGAACAACACCCTGAATGACACCTCAACGACTCCTGCACGACGCATTGTTCGGTTCACCTGTGCGACCTGCTCGTGCGCCCTAACACGCCTTGTGGCCTGCATGACTTCGTACTTTGTTTGGCGTGGGTGTTACGGACTGAAACCACCTACACCACATCTCAATTCTCAACTCACAAACTCACACTTCATATGAATTTTCATTGATTTGCTTTCCTTAGCTCCATGCCAAGTTCCCCACATATATACGATTCACCCAACAATGAACCAACACGTCCATCCATTTGACCGACCTCTATTTCATTTGTTTCGCCCACTTAACTCATCAGCCCACTCATTGGCTCGCCCATATAAGTTGGCTCACCTGTTGGCTCACCTGCCCGTCGGCCCACCCATCAGTTTTCTCACTCGTCGGCTCACCTGAGACCGCCCATGGGTATAAACTCCAAATGCTCACTGCATTTCTTCACATTTCCTTCATGTGTCTCCCACCGGGCCGCAGCTCGTCCAACTCGCCTACGCACCCGAACACCCTGTAGCTTGTGGGCCTTACATTCTCCCCCACTTGAAATCATTTTCTTCCTCGACAATCTCTCATCCCGACAACCATCTGTCACCAAGATATCCATACCAAGGCATATAATTCACTGATATGTCACACATCAGAAAGTCTCCTCAATCCATGATCATCAACCACCTTTGTCACAATCTCCACATGCTTCTCCCATCATGGAAGGTTGGCCCCTCCATCTCAAGCTACATGCTTACTTCAACATATCGTGTCGACTTCGTGATGTATTGTCATTGTTTGAATTGCTTCCATGATACTCCAACACAATGCTAACACATCTCTTCACACTGCTGGAGCCCCATAATCTGAGCTAGTTGGGTAGCTAATCAAACTGTCATGCCCAAACCATGAGAATGCACATCCTCATGGCATCATCAGTCATTTCTTAGAACATCCTGTCACATCATCAACTAGACCAAGAATCCATCTCCATATAAATATACGCCATGTCCAGGTCCATTAAGTAGTCTTCATCTCATCTGTAACATGATGTCCATGATGTTTGGTACCAATGTGATGCATGAAATCAGCCACATTTATCCCAACATCATCATCCATCTACAAAATATCCATCTCCTCAAAGTGAAGAGATCCTCTCATCAAACCGGACTCTCAATGTGCCACATCCAGGTCCATGAAGCAACCTCCATCATATTTGTAATGTGCCATCCCTCAAGTCTACCATAGAAACAAGTATACACCTGTCTCATCTATCCATGTGCTTCCCATGATCGTAGATCAATCAGCGCCCATGTGTCAAAAGTGGTTAAGTCTCAACTCAACCCATGCCCAAGTGTTGCCACCAAGGCATCATCATCGTTGTAACTTCATCACTCCAAAGTGTCTCATATCAATCCTCCACATCAAGTCACTCTTTCAAGCACACCCATACATGTACTCAAAAGTATGCACCCCATCCTACATCAAAGTCCCTGACCTCAGCTCCTCAGTGCATTAGATCCTCCAAGTCCACCATATATGAAGTCCTCAAAAGTCACAAACTCATGTCATCATGAGCTCCATGAGTCAACTCCAACCAACATCCTAGCAAGCACACATGTCTCGGCCCAAAGGTCTCTGCAAGATGCCTCAGCTCTCCATGTAGTAGGAATGCTCCATAGTATGCTCACAACTCCAACGAAGTCCATGGCCTTGTTGTACAAGAGTGCACAACCTCTCCATCGGCTCATAAACAAAACATCTCCATGTCACATCAGTGATTCCACCTGCACAACATCTCTACCTTGGCACTCCTCATTGGATGCCCATAAATGAAACCTCTACAAGTTCTCCAGCATAATGTCCCTACACAAGACGGCCATGCTCCATGTCTCCAACCTGATGTCCATGACTAAGTTGCCCATGTTGTCCAACTAGGTAGACCCATCACAACAATTGGTCATCCACATCGAAGCCTGCAAATCGATCTAGTGAACTTGGTCACCCAACCATATCATCATCATATTAGTCTCTTCCATCATTGCTCCCCCACTAAAGGTTCCACTAAGACTTCCTCTTGGTCTTGGCCATGAGAAGTCCACCCAAGTATCACCATACTCTCCACCATCTGTTTTCCACTTACTTATACACTTGAATGCCCATCGTTCAAATGCCTAGCTGACCTGCCCATCAAATGCTCTTCTGTCAGCTTTGCTCCATTTTAACATGTCAGCCCACCCACATATCGTGTGGCCACCCCCATCGCATGTCGGCTCACCTGTCGACTCGCTCGCACCCTCGAGTTGCCGTGGACTACTCATACAATATATAAGTTTGGTCACTCCAAACTCATCACATAAGTCATTTTCCACTCGTGTGACCTTCCACTGTGGCCGTAGCCCGCCCATCCGCGCCCCCTGCAACTCGTGGTCCTCACATTCTCCCCCAGTAGAAATAATTGTCGTCCTCAACAATCTCCCATCCCAGCAACCATCTGTCACCAACATATCCATACCAAGGCATATATTCCATCGATATGTCATAAATCAGAATGTGTCCTCAATCCATGATCATCAACCACATTTGTCACAATATCCACATGCTGCTCCCATCATGGAAGGCTGGTCCCTCCATCTCAAGCTACATGCCTACTGCAACATATCGTGTCAACCTCATCATGTATCATCATCGTGTGGACTACTGCCATGATACTCCAACACAATGCTAACACATCTCTGTACACTACAGATCCCAATGATTCGAACTGGCTGGGTAGCTAATCCAACTGTCACGCCCAAACCATGAGAATGCACATCCTCATGCCATCATCAGTCATTTCTCCGACTCTTGTCACAACATCAACTCGATCAAGAATCCATATCCATATAAGTGTAAGCCACGCTCAGGTCCATGAAGTAAACTCCATCTCGTCTGCAACATGTTGTCCATGATGTTTGGTGTCAATGTGCTACATGAAATCAGCCACATCCATCCCATCATCATCATTCATCTGAAAAACATCCATCTCCTCAAAGTGAAGAGATCCTCTCATCAAACTTCGACTCTTGATGTGCCACATCTAGGTCCATGAAGCAACCTCAATCATATCTGTAATGTGTCATTCCTCAAGTCTGCCATAGAAACAAGTATACACCTGTCTCACCTCCCATGTGCTACCCATGATCATAGATCAATCGGCTCCCATGTGTCAAAAGTGGTTAAGTCTCGGCTCAACCCATGCCCAAGTGTTGCCACCAAGGCATCATCATTGTTGTAACTCCATCACTCCAAAGTGTCTCATATTGATCCTCCACATCAAGTCACTCTTTCAAGCACACCCATATGTACTCAAAAGTATGCACCCCATCTTGCATCAAAGTCTTTGACCTCAGCTCCTTAATGCATTAGATCCTCTAAGTCTACCATATATGAAGTCCCTAAAAGTCACAACCTCATGTCATCGTCAGCTCCATGAGTCATCTCCAAACATCATCCTAACAAGCATAAATGTCTCGGCCCAAAGGTCTCTGCAAGATGCCTTATCTCTCCATGTAGTAGGAATGCTCCATAGTCTGCTCACAACTCCAACCAGTCCATGGCCTTGTTGTAAAAGAGTGTACAACATCTCCATCGGCTCATAAGTAAAACATCTCCATGTCACACCAGCAAATCTACCTGCACAACTTCCCTGCCTTGGCACTCCTCATTGGATGCCCATAAGTGACACCTCTACAAGTGATCCTGCATAATGTCCCAACATAAGACTGCCATGCTCCATGTCACCAACCTGATGTCCATGACTCAAGTTGCCCATGTTGTCCAACCAAGTAGACCCATCACAACAATTGGTCATCTTCATCCTAGCCTACTAATCTGGTCTAGTGAACTCGGTCACCCAACCATATCATCATCATATGAGTCTATTCCATCATATCTCCCCCGCTAAAGGTTCCACCAAGACTTCCTCTTGGTCTCGGTCATGAGAAGTCCACCCAAGTATCACCATACTCAAGTGTGTGTGCTTCCCCAATCTGCACATGAGTCATGTCGGGCACTTAGCCAATTCTCCATGTGGCTAAAGCATGACCCAATCCTCCACAACGATCATCATGTTCCTCGCTTGTCACAGGCCCTTTCACCTTCTACCCTAAGGTCACAAACAACCTCAACAAGTCTTGCAACAATCAATGGTCCTTGCTTCTCCATACACAGTCCCATCGTAGACATCCATGGTAAGATCCTCCCTTGAATTGACAAACTGGTTTTGCTCTTCCCTGCATA
This sequence comes from Pinus taeda, assembly GCA_000404065.3. NCBI lineage: Eukaryota > Viridiplantae > Streptophyta > Pinopsida > Pinales > Pinaceae > Pinus > Pinus taeda. The sequence goes on along the minus strand of APFE030483973.1, from coordinate 69,996 downwards.
CGGTTCATCTACCAAATGCTCAATTGAAACACAAGTATAAGTACCTACTTCATCATGACGCTCCTCCATGTGAGTTTCCTCATCCATCAATGTTTGCAAACTGCACAATCCTGGTCCAACTTGAACAATTTCAATTTCATCCTCCATTGTTGTCACATCTGCAACATCCTCAACTATCACAGCTTCCTCTTCTTCGTCATCACATTCTGTAGCTTCATCCTGCTCCATTGCCCAACCAAGTCAAAGAAGTTCGTCTTCAACATTCCTTTCCAGGACTTCAAGTTTATCTTGAATCTGTGGGTTCTCTTCTTTCATTCGCTTCAACCTATACAAGGTCAGCAAGAGCTTTCCTTCACATTCTTCCAAACCTGCCATGCCTTGTCGTTCACCTTGGCCCAAGCACTATGCTTTACCCCTTCTGAACCTATCACGAAGTGTAGATCAACTTCTCTACAAAACCTGCACCTCTTTCACCATTCACTAGGTCTCCCTACAAAACTTGAATTAGCTCTGATACCACTTGTCATGCCCCTAGCGTGCAAACGTGTCGGGTAGGCATGCACAGTGACACAGGTAGGGCGCCTTAGTTGGGAAAATGACACAGTTCATTTGACAAGATGAACGAACGTGTTTAGGGGTAAATGACAGGTTGGGCATGTCGTGCGATGACCGTTTGGAGGTGCCGACGAGCTGGGCAACCAAGTTTGTTAATGTTGTAAATTTGGCAAAGTGTAAATTTGGGGTTTCCCCAAGATTTAACTTATATATATATATATATATATATATATATATATATATATATATATATAATATATATATATATATATATATATATATATATATATATATATATATATATTGATTGTGGGTAGACTCATTACAGGGAGATGCCCCTCCCTTTATATTATTGTGCATTTATATGTGTTAATGTTGTTTATGGTGAAAGTTAATAGTTTCACTGTGTATAAAGGAAAACATAATACTTGGTAAAGAAGAAAATAAACTAAATATTGAAAGTTAGGTGTAGCCACGATCGTAAGTATTGGTGAAAAGAAAGTGGTTGGTGGTGCTGCACCTCGCTATAGTGCGGTTGAAAGAGTACCGCCAATGTAGGGGCGTGACATCCGAGGTGGGGCAGAGGCTGTCCACAGCCCTCTACCCCACCTCAGTGGCCCAACTACTCACGAGGGTGGTGGGGTGATTCCCAGAACCACCCTGCCACCCCTGCGAGCCGTTGGGCCACTGAGGTGGGGTGAAGGGTGGGGTGATTCCTGGAATCACCCCACCACCCTCGCAAGCTATTGGGCCACCGGGGTGGGGCAGAGGCTATCAGCCCAATGGCCTGCGGGGGTGGTAGGGTGATCCTGGGGTATTACAATTTTAATGTATTTCAGATCCCATTATTTTATCTTTATGGTCATTACTAAAACTTGTTGATTTTATACTTAGGAAAGAAAAATTTTATTCTACCAAAAAAATTAGTGTGTTTTTTTCCTCATAAATAGTTGTTTTTTTGCACATTAAAATTCAGTTTTACTAACATTTTTTAAAAATGTTGAAAATTGACCGTAAAAAAAAACCATCGTTCCAATATCAACACTTTTCATTTTCAGGGTGTTTTTGCACGAAAATTTCATTTTCATTGCCATTTTTAAAACATGTTCAAAATTGACCCTAAAAAAAAAAACCATCATTCGAGCATACACATTTTTGCTTTTAGCACTGTTTTTGATGTTTTTTCGGGGTTTTTTGGCCAGAGTTCTCATTTTGAGTTTATAGTTCTAGTTTCAAAGTTTACATTGTTTTGTATGTCCCTTGTAGGTAACAACCAACTCCAAGCAAGGTGTTTTTGGTACTCATAGACAAAAAAACACGATCATAACATGTGAGTTTCCAAGGAATGTTAGTGTGCGCCAAATCATGTCAAGGTGTGTCAAGAGTGTTGAGGAGTCTAGGTATCTCTCATTAATAAAATTGATTGAACTTGATTATGTATTAAATAATATGGTTCCTACACACACTAGTTGAACTTCATCTAAATGGAATTTGTTAGATAATAAACCTGTTGATGGCGCTGGACCGCCAACATTTCAAGGGGATCTCCCCGGTAAGAAGTCCCAATTAGACCTCAGACCATTCGGTGTAGGAGTCCCATCAATGGGTCATAAGGTAATGCCTTGACTGTGATGTCGCACAGAGGCAAGTAAGATAACTCTATCAGTAGCAAGGGCGTGATCGTTGCAGTGAGTCAAGGAAGGTGAATGAGAGGTTCTAACACATGGGGGGTGAGATGAGTGTGCCGCTTAGCAACCTTTAGCAGTACTCAGGTAAGAAGGGAACGCACGAGTGAAGATGCATCACAAGTTGGAAAGCAGAACAGTCGACAATCCAAAGTGATGGTTAAGCCAACAACACATCTGCAACAAGATTCATATAATCGCATACGAATCAATTCATACACAAATATGTAAGTTAAGAAACATATATTTCTAAGCAACCAAAGCAATCCAACTACAATAACAATATATGCATGAAAATGTGCTAACTCTTATTATATAAAGAAGTGTAAGCCCCAATCATAAAATACATCCATGTAAACCTACTAGCCCCAATAGTGGAACATGACAGCCACATTCACTAGCTCCTCCAAAGATATGTACTAGCTCCGTGTAGTGGATAAGCCAAGGCACGTTACAATACTATCCAGGCTTTCTTCAAGACAACCTTATCAGAAGCTTGGCTGACCAAAAGTGCATACAATGAGTTGTGAGGGACTATTTATAGAAAAGGGTGGAGTGGTCCTTGACATTCCTCTTTGTGACTGTTAAACTACCCTCATGACTCTTCGCCTACTCTATGACTGTTACATTCACTATTAACACTTGACTTACACTTGACATGACTCAACATTACAATGCACATGTACCCATGTGAACACAATGGCTTTAGCAAGCCAAAATAGACATCACTCTAACTTAGACAATTATAGAAGTCCAACTGCTCAACATCATCATGCTAATCAACAATAACATATTGATGCCAAGCTTTGTAGTCTCTACTAGTGTCTGTGTGTTCTGCGGTGACATCCGTCTGAAACCTGACCTTAACCTCCATAACATCCGGGTACACTGCTTGGGCTCCTCTATCCAATTCGTTTGAAAGAATGCGCATCATTATCTTCAATGTGGTCGGACCAGCAACATACTTGTGCATGATGTCTGCATTGATAGGAAAGTCTAGGCTGGTGGCGATGTGCATCAACTCGTCGAAGTACGAGTCAATCTCTAAGCGGACCTGCTTCTTGGTCTTCACCTGGGTGAGAGTCCCAAGTGATGGGATCACATGTGTGTGCACCACAACATCCATGCTCTTGAATACTCATGCATGGGAAGCCTGTATGCTAGTGAGGAGTTGCGGGAGCTCCTCATAGTTCCAGATTTGGCTCTGGATACGTGCTTTCAGCTTGACCCCATTTGGCCTCATCATCTTTGGCAAGTGAAGTGGGGATCCCTTGTACTTCATCATCCATGTTTGCATATCATTAAAAGCATCATGTATGTTCATCAAGATGCGTGCTCTCCTAGCGCATTGCTGCTGCCATCCGTTGAGATGGATGATCGTGTTATGCACAGTACCAAACTTGGAGTACAATTCTCACATAACTGTGTCAAGGGAAAATACTTCATATAGTATTTCCTTCTTCAATTCAGCTCAAGTGGACATTTTCACCAAGTCTCTTCATTGCTTGGCCACCTGTAGTTCCTTCACCATTCGCTCATTCTCAGCTATAAGAAAACAAACACTTGAGCTAGTGGCTTCGATATACACTGGTTATATCGGCCAAATCAGCTGGATGCTTGCGCACATCAGTCGTGATCACTCATTCTTCAACTTCCATAGGGGATGTTTGATCCTCCAGAGTTGACACTCTGCGAGACAATACAAGTCTATGTTTAGATTCATCAAACAAGATGTTGTACATATATTCTTCCAGCTGATCACTAAGGATCTCAGTGCCTCCTTGGTCATCCAAGACTTTCTCTTCTTCTAGATGCTTTGAAGTGGGTGAGTCAACCTCTTTGTGGTGAGGCATGAGGTCGGTGTCTTGTTCGAACACCTATTGCTCCATGTCTAGATCTAACTATTGAAGTGCATGTTCTATCTCATGAGCAAAGTCTTGCCCTTGTGATGGTTCACCCTGTTCGCCTGATGCCAGCTGTTTAGATGAATCAACTACTTGTACTGGAGCTGCTTCCTCTGTTTGCACATGATGCGCCCCCTATTGTATCTATTGTTGCTGCACTTCCCTCTCCTGTTTGCACAATTGTTGTTCCTTTTGGAGTTTCTCTCTTAGCTCAAGCAACTCCTTCTCTTCTTCCATTCTCTTCTTGTTCTTCTGCCTTCGTGTGATTCGCTTGTCACATTGCTGCCTCTTTACCTCTATATCCATAGCTACTTTCTCTACAAGTGGATCTTCTTGCATCTTTGCTCCTCCTCCATGCGATCGGCAATCTTCCTCTTCCCTTTGTCATACACTTGTATGCTTGGCTCTGCTGCCATTGTTTTTATTGTTGTTATTGTTGGTGCTCTCCATGATGCTACTTAACACTACTTCGCTAACCAATCCACAACAAATCTGACTGATTCATTGGGTCTGGAGAAACTGTAGCAATATCTCCATGGGTCCTCCTTGGCCCAATGAAATGCCCCGTAGATCCAGTTGAATTGAACTCTTTTCCAATGATCCTTAACAATGCAATGTGGGTCATATGGATTGTAGCTTTGGAGGTTGAATGGGTATTTCTTCATTAGTTCTGCTTCGACATCCCCTTGCTTGATACTTCAGTTCTCATATAACCTAATCCACAATGGAAGAGTGGGCGAAGGTGCCTTCTTCTTTCGCTGCAATCTATCTGTCAATCCTACAAAGATGTGAAAGGCTACTTCTTTCATGACAAGTACATCCAAGGCAAACTTTTACAGAACATGCAGAGGCTTCTCTACATTGAACATTCAGATGGAAGTGTCGGATGGTGAGGCATGCCAATCTGCAATACCTAACAATGCCTCCATTGCTTCCTTTGACATGCAAGGTGGATCTTGTTTGAATATCATCTTGTACAAAGGGACGAAAAAATGATCGGATAGCCATGTGATTACTCCTTTGAAGCTGCATTCAGAAAACAACTTGAAATATGTGTTCACAACAGTCTCCATCAGGGACCATCCCCACTCCAAGCTTAGGAACTCCTGTCAGGCACAGACTGCATCCAGGATGTAGGCAGACATGTAAACCTTTACATGCATAACTCTGGGTGGCTGTCGAGCCTTCGTGACTTACTCCTTCAGTTGATGAGCTAGTATGCCAGATTAGTTACATGGGTTTCGTTCTTTGGCCACTTGGTCTAGTGCAACCACCCAACTCTGTGGGAAGGTTTCTGTGTTTGCTTGGCCATACATTCGAAAAGAAAATATGATCAAGTATTAATATGCCTTCCTCAGTATCTTTGTCTTGTCGACCAGGTTGGGTGTCATCCTGAAACGAGTTGGCTCCTTTACCCAATCCTTCAGAATGTCTCTGGAGTTAGCACTGTTGTTGGGTAAGCTGAATGGAGTCTCCATAATAGTCACAGACTTTTACATATGATACATCTCATCATAATCTTGTTCCTAGAAAGTCGCAAGCTTCTCCCCATTGACACTGCTCAAGGTCATCATCTCGAGATTAGTGTGAGAGACAATCCAGTGTATCATGTCCACGCATTAGAACACAGGATATATGCATACAATTCAATACAAAACAGACTTGTGAATGTTCACATACACCTGATGGTCTTCAAGGTTTTCTCCAAAAGTGCCTGCAAATGTTTCATTGACTTATTTCCACTTCAGTTTGATGTCCTTGTCTAGATACAACTTTGTATTTTCATATATTGACAGACTAGAGGACATTTGCTTAGCTGCTGCTCCAACTTCATTTCTATTAGTGTCTTGAGATCCTATTCTCTTGGAATCCATTGAGACAGATGAAAACCTTAAATATCTAGAAACAGGCAACATGCATGGAAAGAAATCTGTCAGCAAAACAAAGCAAATTTTGGGGAATGACACAACACATACCTGGGAAACTGATGAGCAAGATTGCGCAATTTCTTCTGGAAGGTTGGGTGACTAGCTACTAGATCTACACAAAAGGAAATTTGGACTATCTAGGAGGTAGGACTGGCTACTCGATTTACACAATGAGAAATCTAGACTGGTTGTTGGTTGCTGGGATTGCGCAATGCACGATTCTAGCTGGGAAGGACTATAGGCCCAGGTACTGAATTGTGCAATTTCCCGGCCAGTAGTCATTGTCCTCTAGAAATGTACAAAATAGTTTTAGAGGCCAGTGATGGGAAAAAATGCGCATTTCTGGAGAGGAAGGTAGAGCCTTCCTTCCCCAGATTGCACAATGCAGTCTCACTAAGGAAGACTCTGATCCAAGGTTGGCCCGACTCGCCAATGGGAAACTGAAAGAAAATAAGACAGTGAATGCATGGCTACACTAAGTGATAGTAGAAGTGATTGACAGTGCATGCAAAACATGAATGAAAGATTCAGCAAATATATCAACATGCATGTGAGTGAAGCAATTCGCCGGTTCCGCAAACGTTCATGCAAAATAGTTTCATGCATGCGACAACAGTGAGATATAAAAAAAAAAATGAAACAAATCTAGGACAAGCTAGTATACATGTAAACAACAATAAGCATTCAAAGAAATCAAGAAAACAACACTCATACAAGACAATACACAAAAAGCGACAAAAATGTTGAAAAAGACAAGTTGAGGCCACTTACCCGTGAATAGCTGAGCCGAATGTGTCGAAGAGTCCTGGATGTACCCTGGGATGTCATAGCTTCAAGATCGATGTGAAAGAAAGAGCTCTGATGCATCGAATAAATAAGTTTGGGCTCATGACACACATGCCACAAATTTAGGAAAGAGTGACACTCGGAGGGAAACTTCTAAAACAACTTTGCATGTAACCCCCGACTACTAAAAATAGCTCCCTGAATCATGGGATGCCTTTTGCATGTCATATTTTGCTATTCCAGGAATAAAAATTCATGCATGCATGCAAGTCAATTTTCCTTGGTCCCAGGTGGAACTGGTTAACCAAATTGCTCATGCATGCAGCTGCTCAACTGCTTGAGAAAAATGTGCATTTTTGGTTGGGAGATAGGCTGACTCCCCAGGATTTTTGCGCAATTTCTGGGTAGAGCAGGTGACTGCTACCCAAATTTTTGCAAATTCTGGGCTAAGTAGCCTTGCTGAGGAAATTTGCACAATTTATGTTAGGAGTGTTGGCTAGAAGAATTACGCAATCTGGGAGCCCAACAGGCTGCCAGACAAGATTGCGCAATTTCTAGAGGGGAGGCTAGTTTCCCTCCAGAAATGCGCAATTTTCTTAGGGAAGCTGCTAAGCCTGTAGCTAGACCAAGTCTGGGCGAACAACCTGTGAGGGGAGTGGATCAAGCTGTGCTCGATAGGCTGTGTTTGTGCATGAAAAACATTGAAGCTTGTGTACTTGATGAATCAAGACAAAGTTCTGTGAAAGGTTGGTAGGGAGGCTCCAAAACGGGCTAAGGAAAAATTTTGGAGGGTGGTTGTAGCCACTACAACACTTGGTGACACACTGGTAGAACTCCAACTCTCTGAATGGACCTTGTTCATGGAAAACATGTCTAACACCTCCAGAAGTATAGTTCAGTTCTCAGCTCAACTTGGTTTCACACTAGCTTGATTGTAAGATGAAGCATCTGCCAAGATCTTAGTCGATTGACACACAATCCAAGCCAAGGAAACACAGTTGTTTTGATTAGGGTTGAGGGGTATATAGGTGCACAAGCAGTATAGTCATCAAAGTCTTAGTTTCATGTCTGGTGTTGCTCCACTGTGAGCAGGCCTGGACAGTACCCTAGTGGAGTCACATAGGAACACAAGCATGGCTACACTTCCAGCAAGCCTAGTCAGTACCCCAGCGGAGTTACTTGCATCACCTCCCTACGCAGGAGCCTTTCTCTTCTTTCACCTTATGCATTTTATTTTATTTTTTTGAAATTTTTTGACTTTTCATTTTTCATTTTTCATTTTTTGCATAACGCTTATTCATTTCAGAGGCAAAAGATGGACCCGACTTATTGATATCATAAGAGGTTGTTCCAGCAGAGAAGTAGTTTATGTATCTCTGACATGCCTATTAAGGTTTTCCCTCTCACCTTACTCTACTTAACTGAGCTGACAAGGGCTAACCCAAAAACAATCGACTAGAGAAGGTAACACTAGTTAGCACACAAGAGTTGTGTTTTCACAGTGGTTCACTTCGAACAATACATATTTTCCTTCAACGTATCATGGACTGAAAGTAACAATATCTTCATACAGAGGCAAGATGACAAATAACCAAGTAGCGATATTTGTACAAGCCCTCTTGTACTTCACCCAACTTGTTTCAAGAGTCATACATGATTTCATGCAAAACTAACCTACGAATGAAACAAATGAACTAACAAACATCAAAGCAAAGCAAGTAAGCAAATAAGCAAGCAGAAAAAAAGCAAATAAAGCAAATAAGCAAACAACCATGAAAGCAAACACTACTCCTACTCCTACACTAATGGTGCATGGGCCTGATCACGTGAAGTGATATTTCCAATGCATCCACCATTGCATTGGTAGACCCATGCTGGTGAAGGCTTGGTCTGCGAGTAACCCAGTTGTGCGAACCAGTAAGCAAGAAAGATATAGCAATGAAGACAACCACACTTTGTGTTTGACAGTGCCCATAGGACATAAGTGAGTGCAAGTGCATGACGAGAAGTCCATGGACTTATCATGGTAATGTGTGACACTGTGTGCAAATTTGAAGCATAAGCACACCCTTGACTAAGACATGCAAACAAATGAAAGAAACAAATATAACTTGCGTCATACATGTCTGCTTGCAATGTAAGATTCCTCCAATGCATGAGCAATGAGATTGTGTAGTTTGAGTGGAGGAGATGTGATCTATGTGTGAGATGGATCTTCAATGCATATAGATGAGTGATGAGGAGCCTTGGGTGATTGAACAGTTTCATGATCGGAAGTGAGACTAACCCTAAGGGAGTGAGGACCTGACATAACCATTAGCTTGGGCTAAAGTGCCTCAATAGTCTTAGTTGTTTCGACTTCATCATCAAGTAGATCATCATAAACCAATGGCTTCAAAAGATCAGCTCTGATAGAGACATGATCATGATCAAATATGGAAACAAATGGATCACGACCACCACGATCAGAAAAATCAATGGTTCCATCGGCATCCTCATTATCATATGAATCAAATAGAGGGGTATATGAAAAGCGAAAAAACTCATCCTCTGTGTTTCCAGAAAAGACAGATGAAATATCAAGTGGATTTTCAATGAATATCTTAACCTCTCCGTTGTCTAATGATGTACCATGATCCGGTGAGTCTTGCAAGTGATCAACAATGGGTGCATCCGTGGATGAAGACACACATGCAAAATCATGGATGGCAGTTTCACCAAAGAGGTTAGGAAAGAGTGGAGGGGGCTTAGATGGAAGGGAGTCACCCTTCGCCGAGTTTTGATGCTCAAGCTCCCACTCATACTATTCATGAATGACAATGCATGTTGGTTGTGCAACACCAAATCCATCAATGGGTTGTTCCTTGTTAACCACAGATGAAGAGTCCAAAGTGGACAAGCAAAAGACAACATCATCTGGAGGAATACTCAAGTGCGAAGACAGGGGTCATAGAACAGAATGCATATGAGAAATCAAAGGACTCACAACCAAATCTGCGCAAAAATTGAGTGAAGTGATGTTGGGAGAATGTGAAAGCTAAACAGTTGTGTGACAATGATCTTCAGCATCACTAGGCAGTGGTGGAGCTATTGAATGAGAGGGAGGCGGATAGTTAGTCGAGACAGTGACCACATCCACATGAGATTGCGTAGCTCCATTAATGAAGAATATTGAGCAAGGCTTGATCTCAAGCTTCTTATTGGGACAGGCAGATTTCTTAAGGCAATACTCAAACCAGTCCCAAAGATAAGCATATTTCATCTGGCTCCTTAGAGCTTGAAACTGCAAGTCACGGAAGCGCAGCCAAAAATCAATAACCGATTCATGTGGAGCCTTCCATTGCTGTAGCAGTTTTTGGTCAAGATGGTCTGGATCAAAATGATAGACAATGTCTTCAATAAGATCATAGAAGTGCTCAAGTGAGTTCACATTGTTAGCCAGTAGGCTGAGCAACCATCTATGTGATGATTCGTGAAGTGTGTGTGCAAGAAGCAAGCTGGCCTTTTCGTTAAAACATCCATCTCCCTTATGAAGCATCGAAAGAAAGGCATGTAAGTACTCAGGCAAGGCCACTTCGCCTTCACCATCATACATGAAAGTGGATAAGAGATCCAAAAACTCCCCCGTGATGGAGACATCTTCACGATTCGAAAAACACCGTGGGGGGAGAAGAGTGCAAGAATCGATGAAAGGTATGAAAAGGTTCAAAACTGGATGAGAGGTCACATCTTGTCATCTAGCCCTCCTTCTAGCACCAAAAATGTTGACGGTGTTGGATCGGCCAACATGTCAAGGGGATCTCCCCAGTAAGAAGTAAAAATTAGACCTCATACCGTTTGGTGTAGGAGTCCCAGTAGTGGGTCATAAGGTAATTCCTTTACCGCGATGTCGCATAGAGGCAAGTAAGATAACTCTATCAGTAGGAAGGGTGTGACCACTGTAGTGAGTCAAGGAAGGTGAATGAGAGGTTCTAACATATCAGGGGTGAGATGAATGTGCCCCTTAGCAACCTGTAACAGTACTCCGCTGAGAAGGGAACACACGAGTGAAGATGCATCATGAGTTGGAAAGGAGAATAGTCGACAATCCAAAGTGATGGTTAAACTAATAGAAAATCTGCAACAAGATTCATATAATCACATACGAAGCAGTTCATACACAAATACGTAAGTTTAACAAGATATATTGCTAAGAAACTAGAGCATTCCAACTAAAATAACAACATATGCATGAAAATGTGATGGCTCTTATTATATAAATAAGTGTAAGTCCCAATCATACAATACATCCATGTAAACGTACTAGCCCCAACAATTGAACATTACAACCACATTCGCCTGCTCCTCCAAATAGATGTACTAGCTCCGTGTAGTGGAGAAGCCAAGGCGCATTACAATACTATCCAAGATTTCATCAAGATAGCCTTATCAGAAGCTTGGTTGAGCAAAAGCCCATACAATGAGTTATGAGGGACTATTTATATCAAAGGGTGGGGTGGCCCTTGACATTCCCCTTTGTGACTGTTCAACTACCCACATGACTCTTCACCTACTCTATGACTATTACATTCACTATTGACACTTGACTTACACTTGACCTGATTCAAAATTGCAATGCACATGTACCCATGTGAACACAATGGCTTGAGCAAGCCAAACTAGACATCACTCTAACTTAGACAACTGTAAAAGTCTAACTGCTCAACATCCTCATGCTGATCAACAGTAACATATTGATGCCAAGATTTGTAGTCTCTGATAGTGTCCATGTGTTCCACGGTGACATCTGTCTGAAACCTAACCTTCACCTCCATAGAATTCGAGTGCACTGCTCGGGCTCCTCTATCCAACTTGTCTGAAATCAAGCACATCATTTTCTTCAATGTGGCAGACCAACAACATACTTGTGCATGGTGTCTGCACTGATAGGAAAGTTTGGGTTGGTGGTGATGCGCATCAACTCATCAAAGTATGAGTCAAACTCTAGTCAAACTTGTTTCTTTGTCTTCACTTGGGTGAGAGTCCCAAGTGATAAGATCACATGTGTGTGCACCACAAAATCCATGCTCTTGAATACTCATGCATGGGAAGCATGTATGCTAGTGATGAGTTGCAAGAGGTCGTAATAGTTCTAGATCTGACTTCAAATACGTACTTTCAGCTCGACCGCATTTGGCCTCATCATCTTCAGCAAGTAAAGTGGGGCTCCATTGTACTTCATTGTCCATGTTTGCATATCATCAACAGTAGCATGTATGTTCGTCAAGATGCATGCTCTCCTAGCAGATTACTGCTACCATCTATTGAGATGGATGACCGCCTTATGCATGGTACCAAACTTGGAGTACAATGCTCGCATAACTGTGTCAAGGGACAATACTTCATTTAGTATTGCCTTCTTCAATTTAGCTCAAGCAGACATTGTCACCAAGTCTCCTCCTTGCTTGGCCACCTGTAGTTCCTTCACTATTCGGTCATTCTTAGCTATAAGAAAATGAACACTTGAGATAGTGGCTTCGGCATACACTCTAGTTGCATCGGCCAAAGTAGTTGGATGCTTGCGCACATCAGTCACAATCATTCATTCTTCAACTTGCGCAAGGGATATTTGATCCTCCAGAGTTGAAATTCCGCGAGATTGCACAACTCCATGTTGGGATTCATTAAATGAGATGTTGTGCATATATTCTTCCGATTGATCATCAAGGATTTGAGTGCCTCCTTGTTCATTCAAGAATTTCTCTTCTTCTAGATGCATTGAAGTAGGTGAGCCGACCTCTTTGTGGTGAGGCATGAGGTCGGTGTCCTGATCCAACTCTTGCTACTCCATGTTTGCATCCAACTATTGAAGTGCATGTCCTATCTCATGAGCAAAGTCCTACTGCTGCGATGGTTCACCCTGTTCACCTAATGCCAACTGTTTATATGAATCAACTACTTGTATCGGCACTACTTCATCTGTTTTCACATGATGCACCCCCTGATGTATCTATTGCTTCTGCGCTTCCCTCTCTTGTTTGTGCAGCTCTTGTTCCTTTTGAAGTTTATCTCTCAACTTATGCAACTCCTTCTCTACTTCTTCCATTCTCTTCTTATCATTCTACCTTTGCGCAATTCACTTGTTGCGTTGCTACTGCTTTGCCTCTATAGCCATAGCTACTTTCTCTACAAGTGGATCTCCTTGAAGCTTGCAGCTTTGCTCCTCCTCCATGTGATCGACAATCTTCCTCTTCCCTTTGTCGTACACTGGTATGCTTGGCTCTGCTGCCATTACTGTTACTTTTGCTATTGTTGGTGCTCTCCGTGATGCTGCTTCATGTTACTTTGCTAACCACTCCACAACAAATTTGACTGGTTCATTAGGTCTGGAGAAACTGTAGCAATATATCCATGGGTCCTCCTCAGCCCAATGAAATGCCATGTAGATCCAATTGAACTGAAATCTCGTGTAGTGATCCTTCACAATGCAATGTGGGTCATACAGATTGTAGCTTCAAAGGTCAAACAGGTATTTCTTCATCAGTTCTGTTGTGATATCCGCTTGCTTGATACTCTGAATCTCATATAACCTGATCCACATAGGAAGAGTGGGCTAAGGTGCCTTCTTCTTCCGCTGCAGTCTAGCTTCCAATCCTGCCGAGATGTGATAGGTTACTTCCTCCATGACAAGTACATCCAAGGAAAACTTTGGCAGAACATGCAGAGGCTTCTCCGCACTGAACATTCAGATGAAAGTGCAAGATGGTGAGGCATACCAATCTGTAATACATATCAATGCCTCCATTGCTTCATTTGACATGTAGGGTGGATCTTGTTCGAATAACATCTTGTACAAAGGGACAACAAAATGATCATACAACCATGTGATTACTCCTTTTAAGCTGCATTCGAACAACAACTTGAAATATGTGTTCACAGCAGCCTCCGCTAGTGACCATGCCCACTCCAAGCGCATGAATTCATGTCAGGCATAGACTACATCCAAGATGTACACGGACATGTAAATCTCTTCATGCATACCTCGAGGTGACTATCGAGCCTTTGTGACTTTCTCCTTCAGTTGATGAGCCAGTATGCCAGACTAGTTACGTGGTTTTCCTTCTCTAACCACTTGGTCCAATGCAACCACCCAACTTTGTGGGAAGGTTTTCATGCTTGCTTAACCATATAGTCAACAAGAAAATATGATCAGGTATTGGTACACCTTCCTCAGTATCTTTGTCTTGTAGACCTGGTTGGGTGTCATCTTGAAATGAGATTGCTCCTTTACCCAATCCTTCAGAATGTCTCTGGAGTTAGCTCTACTATTGGGTAAGCTTAATGGAGCCTCCATGATAGTCACGGGCTTTGACATATGATACATCTCATCATAATCTTATTCCTAGAAAGTTGCAAGCTTCGTCCCACAAACATTGCTCAAGGTCATCATCTTGGGATCAATGTGTGAGACGATCCAGTGTATTATGTCTGTGCATGGGAACACGGGATACTTGCACGCAATCCAGTACAAGCCAGACTTGTGAATGTTTATGTGCACCTGATGGTCTTCGAGGTGTTCCCCAAAAGTTCCTGTAAATGTTTCTTTGACTTCTTTCCACTTCAGTTTGATGTCCTTGTCTAGATACAACTTTGTATCTTCATAGATCTACAGACTAGAGGAAATTTTCTTAGTTACTACTCCAGCCGCATTTCCATCAATGTCCTAAGACCCTCTTCTCTTTGAAGCCACTGAGACAGATGAACACCTAAAATATCTAGAGACAAGCAACATGCATGGCAAGAAATATGACAACGAAACAAAGCAAATTTCGGGGAATGACATAGCACATACCTGGGAAATGGATGAGCAAGATTGCGCAATTTCTTTTGGGAGACTGGGCGACTGTATGCTAGAACTGCGCAAAAGAAGTCTAAACTATTTGGGAGGTAGGACTGGCTACTAGATCTATGTAATGTGCAATCCATACTGGCTATTGGCTGCTGGGATTGCGCAATGCATGATTCCAGCTGGGAAGGACTGCAGGTCCAGGGACTAAATTGTGCAATTTCTTGTCCAGTAGTCACATTCCTCCAAAAATGCGCAAAATAGTCCTGGAGGCCAGTGCTGGGAAAAAATGCTCATTTCTAGAGAGGAAGGCAGATCCTTCCTTCCCCAAATTGTGCAATGCAGTCTTAGTGAGGCAAAGACTAGGCCAAGGTTGGCCCGACTCACCGATGGGAAATTGAAAGAAAATAATACATGAATGCATGGTGACACTACGTGATAGTAGAAGTGATTGATAGTGCATTCAAAACATGAATGAAAGATTCAACAAATAGATCAACATCCATGTGGGTGAAGTAGTTCGCTGGTTTAGCGAATGTTCGTACAAAACAGTTTCATGCATGTGATAGTAGTGAGATAGAAACAAAAACTGAAACAGATCTAGGAAAAGCTAGTATACATGTAAACAACAGTAAGTGTTCAAAGAAATCAGGCAAACAACACTCATACAAGAAAATACACAAAATGTGACAAAAATGCTGAAAAAGACAAGTTGAGGTCACTTACCTGTGAATAGTTGAGCCATATGTGTCAAAGAGTCATGAATGGACTATGTGATGTTAGAGATCCAAGATTTTTGTGAAAGAATGAGCTTTGATGCGAAGAATAAATAAGTCTGGGCTCATGACACGCATGCCACAAATCTAGGAAAAAGTGACACTTGGAAGGAAACCTCTAAAACAACGTTGCATGTAACCCCCGACTGCTAAAAATAGCACCCTAAACCATGAGATGCCTTTGCATGTTGCCTTTTGCTATTCTATGAAGAACAAGTCATTCATGCATGCAAGTCAAGTTTCATCGATCCCAGGTGGAACTGGTCAACCAGACTGCTCGTGCATGCAGCTGCTCAACTGCTTGAGAAAAATTCACATTTCTGGTTGGGAGCTGGGCTGACTTCAAAAGAGGTTTGTGCAATTTCTGGGCAGAGCAGCTAACTGTTGCCTAGATTTGTGCAAATTCTAGGTTGAGCAACCCTACCGGGGAAATTTGCGCAATTTGTGTTGCGAGTGTTTGCTGGAATATTTGCGTAATTTGGGAGCCCAACAAGCTTCCAGATAGGATTGCACAATTTCTGGAGGGAAGGTTGGTTACCCTCCAGAAATGCCCAATTTTCTTGGGGAAGATGCTCAGCTTGTAGCTAGACCAAGTCCAGGTAAACAACCTGTGATAGGAGTGGATCAAGTTGTGCTCGACAGGCTACCTTTGTGCATGAAAAACATTGACGCTTGTGTACTTGACGAATCAAGACAAAGTGTTGTGAAAGGTTGGTAGGGAGGCTCCAAAACGGGCTAAGGAGAAATTTTGGAGGGTGGTTGTAGCCGCTACAACAAAACCTAAGAGAGATGAATCATGTGTTGACTCATAGGAAAACTATATTCTCATTACTTGAGGGAAACCATACACACTAATTACTTCTTAACAAATCGATTGACTCTAACCACTATGGCCTTGGACACATAATGAAAAAGACTCCATAACAATGGTTTTAAATCATTATCTTTTAACAAAAAATATAGCAATAGTCACATAGTGTCATCAAAAACTCAATTGAATGATCAATGATGACAAACATTTTTTGACTATCACTAAAAGTAACTAAAAAATGCATTGGTGAGGGCTAATAAAATACCGTCACTAGAGAAATCCATGTTGAGAGTTGTTGGGAGCCATTGTTCAAACAATTTTCTTCAAGTGTCTTTGATACTTCTATTGTAACTCTTCCACCACTAGCAGTCAATAAGGAGGATCCTTTTCCTATACCTTTGTTGATTGTTTGTTTCATTAAGCTTGTTTACATGTTATTTAGTGTATTTCTTTTTTTTCATACATTGTTTCCATTACTTTCAATGCTTTGTTTATCCAAGTTTTTCCACTAACAACATCCAATGAGCAATGACCCTTTTTTTGTAGTGACATTAAACTTTTAATTTATATTAAAGTCCTTGATGACTACGAACCTGATTTGATGAGCTAATTTACATTGGGTTAAATTAATTTTTGATTTATTACACTCCATTAAGGGATAATCGATATCCTAATTTGGCCACTAATGTGAAATTCTCCTGCTTTCAATTTGCATCCATCATTAACAAGATATTTTGCTCCTTTGTTATGGTCCCATAAGACATGAAGGTATGTTATTTATGGAATGTATTTTACCATTTTCCATGCTCTTTTCATGATATTTTCTAGATATTTTTCTTTTGACATTGAACCTTTAACTAAATTTTGCAAAGTAAGGAGGGAGCCGCCTAGGATTATCAGCTCTTTCACATGTGTTTCTTTGAAATTCAAGAGACCCTAATAAATTCCATGAAAATCTACTTGATTATTTTTCATATGACCAAATTCCTGTGAGTACTTGAAAATTTCATCATCCTTAGGAACATAAAGTGCACTCATCCCTCTTGCCACTCCTGGATTTCACTTCCATGCCCTATCAAAAAAAAGAAACCATCCTTGTCTACTATTCTTCCAAGTTCTGAGTTCTACATCTATCATTCTAAGGTTCCAGAATCCTCCCATCTTTATTTGACTCCAACTAGTAAATTGTGGGATGTTATCCATATATACCAAATTACTAAGCCACATTTTCTCCAATTGATCAAACTCTTTCACAGGGGAGCTCCTATCCTTCTTTTGAGCTTCAAATTTAGCACACAATGATAATTCTTTAAGTACTTTTCAGAGGAGTAAGCTTGTTATTAAAGATTGCATTATTATTGGAAAGAAAAAATTTCCAACATATAAATTTGTGAAGGGAATCCTAATCAATTATGAGAAGAGGTTATATAAGAAAACCTTTGTAATTTTTTACCCAAGAGGAGAATAATTCTTAAAGATTAGGTGGTCATTTGACCTCATTTTTGAGAGGAGATGTTGGCTCCATCCATACCTTTTTTATATACTCACATTGCAAAAAAAATATGAGAGACATATTCCACTTGCTTCTTGCAAAGAGACCATCTTGACGAGCCATGGATGACTCTCTTTCTAAGATTCTTAGTTGTCAAGATTTTATTATGCGCAAGGAGTCAACTGAAGGAATTCACCTTTGGATTAGCATTACTCTTCCATATTTATTTCCAAATGTCAAGATTTGGAGGAACATTAGACTAAAATATAAAATTTTCATATCCCTCCTTGACTAAATAGTTTAAAGCATATCAATTCTTTTTATTTTCATCCTCCTTTCTCTAAGGCACACAACCAATCAGTCATTCATGGAGATTAGACAAAAACTGATGGAGATTTGGTGGAAAATTCCTTAATTTCCAATTCATCCAATTTTCATCTTCATTCTAATTAGATATTTTAGCCAATTTAAATTTCCTTTGTGCATGAAAATATTCTCACATCAGAAGGAATTCAAGAAATCGCTCAAGAATCCATTGGTCCATAGTGTTATCTGGCCATAGATTGATATTGTTACCATTTCGTGGTTTCCAATACAACTAACTATGAGAGAATTAGTGAGGATGTAGAAATAAATCATTTCCAATTAAAGGAACATCATTTAATTATCTAGATGGATTCTAGGCATCAATCTCTTTCTCCTTAAACTTATTTTTCTTCAATAATGCTTTCCACCGGTCTTCTTCTTGAATGCAAACAAATCACCAAACTAGTTTGGTTCCTATTTCCTTATTCATTAGCAATGGATCCAGTATTCATAAACCCACATTATTTTTAGGATCCTTCAACAAATCCCATTCAAGCAAATGGATTTTTTTAAAGGTTGCATTACCACCTTCCCATATGAATTTGCAAGTTTCTTTTGTGAAATCCAAAATGATTCTTTGTGGAGCAAGGAGAGATGAGAATTGGTATAAAAATAAAGTGTAGATAAATTCGTTGATACGAGTAGCATTCCCAACAATATTGATCCATTGAGATCACTAAGAGGAAAATTTCATTTTAATTATGATACAACTCCTTCCCATGCTTGAGAGGACTGTGGATTTAGGAAGATGGGAATTCCTAGATATTTTAATTCCTTTAAAGATTCAACTGTTTGAAAACCAAAAATTCTTCCAATTGGTCTTTGCTTCATTATTGATACATTTCATGTATAAATATGATATTTCCCTAAGTTCTTTTTTTCCTCTATAGGTTTCAAGAAAAGAATCTAAAATTTTATTATTGTGGAGGTACATCCCAACAAGAGCATGTCATCAAAAAATTGAGAATGATTGATGATTTTGATAACCCTGGAAAATATAATTCTCGGAAGGATCACTCATATCCTTTCATATTATATCTTGTGGCTAATATAATATATCGAGATAATATATAATAAAGGAGATAAAGGGCAACCCTGACAAAGCCCTCAAGAGGCTCAGAAAAACTAGCCACTCCATTAACCAAAGGGGAAATCCATGGCACTTTGATACGAAAATAAATCCATTAAGTAAATTTAGCATCAAAGACAAATTATGCATTAATTTGAAGATGAATTCATGACTTACTCTATCAAAGGCATTTTCCATATTAGTTTGATGATCATGCCTTTGTGTTTTTATTTTGGCTAGACATGATTGCCTCTTGAACCACAATTATATTATCAAATATATGTGTCTAATGTAGGAATCCTCCCTAATTTTCTAAGATAATTTTTGAAATAATAGGCTTAAGTTTTTTGGCCAAAATCTTTGAGGTCACTTTATAAGAGACATTACATAGCAATATTGACCAAAATCCTAAAATGGAAGCAAGATTTAGTTTTTTTGGGACCATGGATAAAGAGGAAGAATTAATTCCATCCCCGTGTAGTTTTTCTTTAAAGTATAACCCACCATTTTGAAAAATTAAAATTTTATTAACTCCCAAAATTGTTGGTAAAAATGAGTAGAGAATCCACTTAGTCATGGTGCTATATGTGATCAAAGAAAAAGACAACTTGGAGTATTTCTTATTTAGTGGGTTCCTTAGTCAACACATAATCATATTCCTATGAAATAGACTTAGAAATATGTTCACACATTTAGTGTTCCACTTCAGGGCTACCAAGGCCTATGGTGCTATACAAATCGGTGAATTTATGCACCACCTCCTCTTTGAGTGATGAAAAATCTGAAATTTTTATACCTCTTGAAACGATATCTTTAATATTGTTTTTCTAGAATCCATTTTTTCTTGCTTGTGAAAAAATCCATGTTCATAACTCCATCTTAACCAAATGCTCTGAAATTTTAAACACCAAATATATTCTTCCCCTTTTAAAGCTTTATGATATGCTACAAATTCTTCTCAATGTTTTTGCAATAGACCATGTGTCACTAACCCATTCTCCATCTTATCTTATATAATTTCCATTCTTTTTTTATGTGCCTATATATTTCCCTATTTTTTTTATCACTAGCCTTTGGGCCATTATTCTAATGCAAGCTTAACGAACTTGATATTTTTCTCCCATATCATAATTGGGCTTCCCAATACCCATTCACTCCAAAATGTCTTCACTAGATTGCCAAACTTTGGTGAGTTTTCACAAATAGGAAAATAGCAAAAGGGTAGTGGTCTAAAGTCAATATTTTTCAAGATATCAAGAGTGATTGACATATGATCAAGATGATCCAAGGGAATATTTTGGAACTGGCCAATATTCTTTTTGGATAAGAATGAATTTGAAATTAAAAATCTATCTAACTCGGTAGCAGTATGGCCTAGTCCAATCCATTTAGTGAAATTTTTAGTGGAATGCTCTACATCTAACAAATTTAATTCATGGATAAGGTCTTATAAATGTTTTTAGAATTGATATCGAATGTGAGATCCCCCTTTTTCTTGCACTTATGTATGGTTTGTATTGAAGTTACCACCCAATATGCATCATGATCTAAACTTGTGTCTCCAAGGGCCATTAAAGAATTGCAGCAATCATGCTTTTCTCTGAGTTGAGTAGGCATGTAAATATTGATAAAGAAGAATACCTTATATCAAGGAATAAGTATAAAATGAGTAGCCAATGAGTGAGATGTTGAACTAGATTCTAGCAATTTGAGCATAGATTAAGACCACATGGTGGATATCCAGCTTGAAGCTCCTCTTGCACTAATGGAAATAATCCCACTACCATTCCAAATATTGTACTAATTTTGGGGGACCACTTGATCCCTCATTTTTGTCTCCTAGAGTAGGAGAACTAAGGTTATCTCTTTCTTGATCAAATACTCCACTCCCTCCATTCCTTTTGTTGACCCTGATCCCTTGCAATTCTAAGAGAGAAGCATCATTACTTACTTGTTGTATGAGTAGCCCTTTGTTGAGGGGTTGAATTTACTCCTATTTAGGTTTTTCTATGTCCCTTTAGTTTCAAATATAAGATTTCATGTCTTCTCATTTCCTTATCCTTCTCTACTTTTTTGTTCCTTACCTCTCTATTGGTTCACTGACTAGCCTTCTATCATAGACTTTCTAATTATTTTATCTTCTCTACCTCAAAATTCTCGTCAACTATACTCGAAAAGGAAAGCCCTGCTTTGGAGATTTTAGGGGAGAGGAATTGTTCCTCTTTCGAGGAAGATCCCATTATTTATTGCTCTAGTATTGGACCATCTTTTAATGAAAACATGGATTTAATATTTTTTTCTAGTTCATGGCCTGGTTCTGAATTTTGTACTTGTCATTGTACATTTGATTCAAGTATTTCCCCTTCTTCAGTCACCAAATTGAGAACCTCGAAGTTGTTATTTTTCTCATTTTTTTCTTCATTCCCTTGCTTTTTTTACTCCTACTTCATTTTGTAGATTCTTGCAAAGTAACCATATTCATTGCAAACATTGCATTTAAAAGGAAGTCGATTGTAGTCAACCTCCTGAATATGGGTCAAATTATCCAAATTTAGGGTTCTTGTTTTTGGAAGTTCCTTATTGGTCTAGGTGGATATTGGTGGCCACCCACCTATTCCACTTGGATCACCAACACTATTTCCTTTCAGTTTCCTTAATTCTAGCACAACTTTCTATTTTTGGCAAATTTTCATATCATAAACTTATGGAGCCATTTTGAGGATCCAAAAATCATTTTCTAGGGAAATGGAGAGATCGAAAAAGTGCCATTATTTGTGATTTCTCCCTTCTAATGGAAATCTTGAAAACAAGGTATTATGATAGACAAACAGAGATGGGATACCAAAGTTACGACCCCATGAAGTTGGTCATCCAACTTACCCCAATGGGGCCAAAAAACTTTGCCACTTCATCTCCTAGGGTTAGGGTTTCACAACTCTTCTTTATGATAGAAAGGAATTTGAGCCTCATTGTAACATAGAGGAGAGGCATGTATCCATCACATCTCTTCTCAGAGATATGATACCATTTCCCAAGTTAGTTTGTTTCAATTATGCATGTAAACAATATTTGGGATTTGTATTAATTAATTGAATCTTTTTTTTGCAGTAGCTATGTGTTTATATTTAAATATGCATTTGATTTTGTTCCTACATAAATTTGTATCACTTATCTATATCTACATTCATGCATATCCTTGAGTAGGAGAAGAGACCCTCTAGTGGTTGCACTCAATTAATGTATTTCCCAATTTCATTGTTGATATTTCTAAAAGTAGTATCATTCCAAAGGTGTGGGGAAAAATGGAGATTTACCTAAATAGGGATGGTATATGGGACATCACTTTATGTTAGAAATGTTGCAAGAAAGGCTAAACCTTACTTGTGCCTTAGTCAAATTTAGTAATTTGATTTTCCACATCAGCGAGATGGCTTGGATTGTAGTTAACTTGTGTGACATGGCTTTTGTCTACTAGTTTACTCAGCAAATTTGAGTTAGAGGCTAGAAGTAGAGTTGTGCATGTAGTGATTGCTAAAATCTAGCAATCTAGTTCATTTTTTTTCAGATTGACTCAGTTAAATGAGATCAAGTACCTACTTGAGTCAGTTGAAGGTTAGTTGAGTAGTACAATTGTTGTTAACTCAGCGATCTCTCAATTAAACTAGTCAATTAGCTAAAAATATACCATAAATGGATAGAATTCGAATTTCCTAGCTGAAGTGGAGGAAAAGGTAGATTGCAAACATCAATTGTATACTATTTGATTGTATATGTTTGGATATTAAGAAGATTAATAATTCCTTCAGAATTGTGCAAGAAAATAGGATAAAATTCATACTTTTTATGAGCTAATTTCCTCTAGGATTATGCAAGGAAATAAGAGTAAGCTGAGGCCTTGAATTGGTTAAGTGTTGACAAGAGTAGGACATTTAGCAGGAGAATAGGTTTACAGTGCAGGTTGTGCTTCAGGATCGAAGTTAGACATTGTAATAGTTTGTCATTCTCATTTGATTAATGAAAATAAACAGAAGCATTTTTCCCAGTTACGTTCCCCTGTAAATCATTGTGTTCTTGTGGTGTTTTAATGGTTGCGTATCATTTTATGTGTTTCTAAATTGTGATTTCCATTCTGCATAACTATAGAGGAAACTTTTAATCTCTTATTTTTAGTTCGAATACATTAATAGTAGAAAATTTCTATTAATTTCTACATGGTATCAGAGCAAAAATAACACTAGAAACCCATCTATAGAGCCTCTCCTTCAGATGTTTCAATTTGCAGATTCAGTGAAGCAGTTTTCTTTTGTGCTGGAAAATGTATTTCAACGAATTTAGATTGGAGTATGCCTTTGAGGGAACCTTGCATTTCAAAGATTGCAAGGACAGGATGGAAGCAATGCTTGATGATAATGGTGCGCTAGAGTACACCAAAACTGACATTCCAATGCCAGCAGTATCGAATGCAGAGAAACTAGCTATGTGGAAGAAGGATACCGCAAAATCTAGGAGGATCATCCTAGAGGATGTGAGAGACCACATAGTCTCGAATTTACCTAACAATATGACTCCCTTTTCTATGTGGAATACCTTCATTGTGTTAGTCGAAAATGGTAGTGATGTCAAGAAATTGGCATTGAGGGACAAGCTCAGAAATATTTGCATGCAGAAAGGAGAAACCATTCCACATTACCTCTCTAGGCTCACCCAATGTCGATACGAGCTTGAAGGAGTTGGAGAAAATATTCCCTCTTTGACTAGTGAGCCTAAAAATATTCCCTTTTCAAAATTAGTGAGTCTAGCTCTCCTATGCCTTCCAAAATCCTAGCATAACTACTAGGACTTTGTAAATGAAAGGGGAAAATTGCCAAATTGGGAGTGACTCTGTTCTGATCTAGTCAAAGGAGAAATTCGGTGGACCACTACATATGTATTAACATCAAAATAGGAGGATAAAGAGAATTTTTTCTTGGCTGGGAAGGGAAAGAAGGCCAAAAGTAAACTAGATACCATCTAGAACAATGGAAAGAAGAAGGACTTAAGCAAGATAAAATGTTTTCACTATCATG
The DNA here is from genome assembly GCA_000404065.3 of Pinus taeda. NCBI lineage: Eukaryota > Viridiplantae > Streptophyta > Pinopsida > Pinales > Pinaceae > Pinus > Pinus taeda. The sequence goes on along the minus strand of APFE030483973.1, from coordinate 45,733 downwards.
AATTGGGGCTCTATGCAACAAAGTGTCTACACAATAAGTCTAACAAGAAGCCTTCAGGAGGAGCAGGAGGTGAAGCACTTGCCTCACAATTCGAATTATACTTCAACCTTATTGCATGCATGGAAAATACTGTAATGGGGAGTGTGTGGTATCTATACTTGGGTTCCTTGTTCCATATGATGGGATGCAAGGAATTATTCAGTAGCATAGAGGACAAGGACCTCTAGTTGCACATATAACCTAGGGATGATGGGAGGTACAGTACCAAAGGAATTGGTACTGTAACCTTTAAGAGGGATTCAAGTTCCCACCTTCATATGAAAGATGCCATGTATGTTCTTGGATTGAAGAAGAACTTGATATTTGTAGTTGTACTAGAGGATTGTGACTATGATGTTGTGTTTAGTAAGGGGAAATCCTTTCTCAGACATGTAGCTATCGGGAAGGTGAAATAGATTGGAGTTCAAGTGAAGAATCTCTACGAACTTGAGGTGGAATCTTACGCTACAATGAGTAGAAAGGCAAGAGAAGTTCAAAGTCAGGATGTTGGAAAGCTCTAGAATGGATCCATGGGACTCTTAGACCATGGATCTTAAAAAATAATGCAGTAGATTACCACTCATCTCCTGAAATGCACCCTTGACTAGCATGATGTTTGCAAGGGATGCACATTGGGGAAATATGTCAAATCCAGCTTCCAGGGTCAAGATATCAGAGCAAGGGAAATCTCAGAGAAAGTCCACTTTGATGTATGTGGACCCTTTTCGACAACCTCTAAAACAAAATACATGTATTATGTAATTTTTATTGATGACTTTTCAAGAAAATGTTGGATCTTCTTTATGGGGAAGAAGGATATAGTTTTCTCTAAGCTTGTTAAATTCAAAGCATTGGTTGAAAAGGAGATTGGTTAGAAATTGAAATCCATGAGAAGTGATAATGGAAGAGAATATGTATCTAACACCTTCAAGGAATTTTGTGCCAAAGAGGGTATTAGAATAGAACTAATAGCACCCCATAACCCACATCAAAATGGGGTGGGTGAAAGGAAAAATAGAAGCATAGTGTGAGCATCAAGATCCATGTTGCATGATGAGGGGTTAACTTGTATCTATGGAAAAAAGGATGCAACACCATAGTTTATTTGCAAAACAGAAGCCCCAATAGAATATTTGGCATGATCACACTAGAAGAAGCCTTCTTTGGGGGGAAGCTAGATGTATCTCATTTCATGATTTTTGGAGCTACTATGTATTGTCATGTCTCCAAGGATAGCAGGAAGAAACTTGAGCATATAGCTGAGATGATAGTCTTTGTAGGATACATAGAGACACCACATAACTTTAGGGTGTATTTTCCCTCACTCGGGGTGACAGTAGTGAGGAGAGATGTCAAATTTGATGAGGAGAATGTTATGAGATGATCTCTAGAGTGAGAGATGGATATTCCACCAAAGGAGGAGTTGTTAGATCTAAAGGAGGAGCCTCAAGCAAAGCTTCAGTATGATGTGGAGGAACCACATGTGGAGGAGCAGACAAGAGGCGGAGTGGAGGCACCCACTCAACCAAAACCTTCCAAAGAAGGGAGGAAGAGAACCAAAGAAGCTGAGAGATTGGTACAGGATCCACAAGAGCATGTGGGAGCTCCTTCATCTCAGTGGAGGTAGAGGAGGTCACCAGACAAGTACATTGGGTATATGGCTCTCATGAAAAAACTCATTGAGACAGAGCCTTCTTCATTTTAGGAACTAGTTTCTCAACTAGTGTGAGTCGATGCCATAGTGGAGGAGTATGATTCCATCATGAAGAACACTATATGGGAGGTGGTACTAAGGCTAGAGAATTTGATACAACTATGATTCTTAGAGAATTTCAGATGAAAGACATGGGATTGATGCATTACTTCCTTGGGCTGTAAGTATGGCAGGGTGATGGTAAGTTGTTTGTGAGTGAGGGGAAGTATGCCTGGGAAATACTTCAAAGATTTCACTTGGTTAATTGCAAGCTTGTGGACACATCCCTAGCTACAAAATGGAAGAAGGAGAGTGCTTCTTCAGGAGAAGCAGTAGATGCTACCATCTATAGATAACTTGTGATATCCTTAATGTATCTAGTGAACACAAGGCCCGATATATGCTATGCAATTAATCAGTTGAGTCAATCCATGGTAAATCCTACCAAGTTGTATTGGAATGCAACAAAGCATTTGTTGAGGTAACTCAGACGCGGAACCGAGTATGTATTATGGTACAAGAGGACAAAGAGAGTGAAGCTACAAGGCTTCACTTATACATATTGGGTAGGGAGTCCATTCGATAGGAAAAGGACTTAAGGTGTTATCTTTAGTGTTGGGCCTGCAGTTATTTCCTGGTATAGAAGGAAAACAGAGGTTTGTGGCACTCAACTCAGTAGAGGCTAAATACATGGTTGCAAGTCAAGCAGCATGTGAGGCCATATTGATGAGGAAAATATTTGTGGGCCTTTTCAGTTAGGAGATGGATCTGAGAGTAATTTATTGTGATAATCATAGTTGTATCAAACTCTCTAAGAATCTAATATTTCATGACATGTCCAAGCACATTGATATAATGTACCATCACTTGCAAGATTGTGTGTAGAGGATGATGCTACATTATACTCCAACTGAGAAGCAAGATGCATATATATTAACAAAGGCATTGTCAAGATGAAAATTCGAATTCCACGGGTGTAGGATAAGGGAAGTGAAAAAACCATTTCTTACTAAGAGGGAGTGTTAGAAATGTAGCAAGAAAGGATAAGTTGACTTGTGCCTTAGTCAAATTTAGTAATTTTATTTTCCACATCAGCAGGATGACTTGGATTGCAGATAACTTTTGTTACATGGCTTGTGTCTACTAGTTTACTCAGTAAATTTGAGTGAGAGGCTAGAAGTAGATTTGTGCATGTAGCGACTGCTAAAATTTAGCAATCTAGTTCAGTAATTTTTAGTTTGACTTAGTTAACTGAGCTCAAGTACCTATTTGAGTCAGTTGAAGGTTAGTTGAGTAGTAGAACTTTTGTTAACTCAGTGATCTCTCAGTTAAACTAATCAATCAACTACAAATAGCCTAGACATTCATAGAATTCGAATTGCCTAACTAGAGGGGATGAAAAGGCACATTGTAAACATCAATTGTGTATTAGTTGAGTGTACAGGCTTGGCTAATAATAAGGTGAATAATTCCTTGGGAATTATGCAAGAAAATAGGAAAAATTCCTTCTTTTTAGGAGCTAATTTCCTTTAGGGTTTTGCAAGGAAGTAGGAGAAAGTTGAGGCATTGAATTGGCTAAGTATTGGGCAGAGTAGGACAGTTAGCAGGGGAACATGTGTACAGTGCAAGTTATGCTTCAGGATTGAAGCAAGATATTGTAATAGTTTTCCATTCTCATTTGATTAATGAGAAGAAGCGGAGGGGTTTTTCCCAGTTGGGTTCCCCTGTAAATAATTATGTTCTTGTGGTGTTTTAATGGTTGCATGTCATTGCATGTGCTTCTAAATTCTGATTTCTATTTTGCAGAACAATAGAGGAAATTTGTTATCTCTTGTTTTCAATTTGAATACATAAGTAATAGCCAATTTCAATTAATTTCTACACTTTCAGGGTTAAAATTTCGGCTCCATAAGTGCATATATAACCCTTGGGCTCTCATCAAGTAAGGCTCAGTTCATAATATCAGGTCCCGATAATCCTTGCTCTTAAAAAATAAGTTTAAAAAACATTTTTGGTAGAAAGTTGAAGTGATAGAACCCTTGATAATAGGTTTCCATTTTTTTCAACACACAACCTCATAGAATGCAAGGTTGACTATATCCCCATGTATTGGCCTATCAAAGCACATTCAACCAATGTCATGGCTCATTCTCTTGACCGTGTTGAAAAAACCTCAACCTTTGGAATTTCTTCTAGCTTCTTGACAAATGAGAAGGATTTTCCTTCGAGTTCTACAACCGATTTGCAACCAATGAGTTAAAAGTAGTGATATCTAGAGAATTAGGTGGGTGCAGAGACAGAGACTTGCCCAATGTGGCCATCTAGCCATAGAAAAAGTGTTGTATCCACTAAAACTCTAAGAGTTGTAGATGTCCTAGTTAGATGTAAAAGAAATGGTTGAGTTGATGATAAAACTATTATACTTATATATTTAATTTAATATGTGTATAGTTTTAAAAGTTATTTTAATGCTATTCTTAAATAAAATATTTGAATATCCATGGTAACAAATATATTACAACATCAATTTCATATATATATATATATATATATATATATATATATATATTAAAATTGATCATAAAAAAATATTTCAATACCCATTTGGAATAAAATGTAATTGAATGTAAAAAAAACAGTTACTTCTTAATAAGAGGAATGTGTAATTCATTCAATTTTTAATATGGAGTAGGAAATAAATGTTCCAAAAGTATTTCAATATGTGTTATAGATAGAATATTTCAATATAAAAATTAAGTAAAATACTTCTATATCAACTAGAGAGAGAGAAATAGAGAGAGAGAGCAATATCGAATACATATAGAGAAATACTTTTGCATATAAGGGAAACATATATATTTAAAAATGTATTAATAACAAAAGAACCATTTCAATGTGAACAATGTGGAGCATAAATAAAATATTTTGACACTGAGTAAAATATTTAAATGTCAACAACGTATATGCTAGTGTATCCATATAAACTAAATAGCTAGCAAACCCAGATAGGTATAAATACATAATAAGTCTCAAAACACATACCACATGATACATCTCACATTGCCTGGGTAATTAATATATATATATATATATATATATATATATATATATAGAAGAGAGAGAGAGAGAGAGAGAGAGAGAGAGAGAGAGAGAGAGAGAGAGAGAGAGAGAGAGAGAGAGAGAGAATAAAAAATAATAAAAAAATTTGATATAAATTAACTAAATATAATTTTCTTTTAATTATTATTATTATTTAATTATAAAAAGAGTTAACATATGAGCTAAGTATATATACATTTTTTAAAAATTTATGATGATATATTCTTAACCATGGAGATTATGTTAAGCCCTACATAAGCCCCATGTTAACCCAAAAACCCCTTATTAAGCCCTAGATATTGAGTGATTGCATTTCTATTGTTATATTGTTATGTGGGCTAGAAGCTCTCATGGTCCCATTTTATTATTTGTATTTCATTGTCTTATATATATATATATACACACACAAACACACACACACACACACACAAAGGAGACCTAGTCTTAGGATCATCAAATATTGTCTTTTTTATTGTATTTATTGAAAAAAGAGGTTTCCCCTTGAAGTGGATTGTAATTATTGGAAACTTATCATTTTTAAGGTGCAAAGAAAATAGCATTTGATATCAAATATTTTGATCTTAAGGTTTTTCCACTTCAAACTTCTCATCATGGTATTTTCATTATAGCCCTTTTTATGGGAGGTTTCATATGGTGAAACTTGGAAAAGATTGAGAAGAGATCCAAAGTTAACTCTATTTCAAGAGTCAGATCTTGGTTTCCTATATTTTCTTATATATGGTCAAAGAGATTTAGGGCTTCTGAATGCTCCTAAATTTTGTCTTAAACAAGTTAGTTCAAAACTTTCACTATCAAATTTTTCCTGTGAGGCTTGAGACCATGAAATTCAGAACACATTGAGGAGGCATTTTGGACAACATATGGTCCACGTTAAAGATATTTATTAGCCTTACTTTTGGAGATATTCTCCAAGGAAGTTATGTTTTTTGTATGCCCCAAAATTCACTCTGAGACAAGTTTTTGCCATTTGGGCTATAACTTTTTTTTAGTAAGGCTTCATAAAGTGAAACTTGGACCATGTTAATTAGACATACTTATGAATATCTGGTTTCATTTGCATAATTTTGTTCACTATACTTTATACCATATGGAAGTTATGGGTTGTGAAAAATCAAGAAATAAATTTTAAACAAGTGAACTTGCTATTTTTGCTATATGTCCTTCTCTCGAAATTTTTAGACTATGAAATCTTCAAGAATTTTAGGATACAAATAAAAGTTCCTTAGTTAGAGGTTCTAAAAGGCCTAAAATATCAATGATATATCAATAAATCTTTAACCATTATGATATTATCCAAATTATGGTACACAACTTACTAATTACCTAATTGTTCATTAGAAGTGTCCTTTTATATTTGGTTTTAACAAAGAAGAAGGCTATTATTATTTTCCAACATGCCTCCAAAGAAAGCTAGCCACCAATTAAATCTATTGAAGGCCCATCCATGGCCCATGAAGAAAGTGAAGACCTACAATTTATGTCATCTCAATTAGAGAAGAAATTTAATGAAATGGATGACAGTATGTTGAAAAAGGTGGATGTCTCAAGTTCCCAAGAAAAGCTTAAAAGAGAAATAGAAAAGAAGATCAAATTAATATAAATGAAGATGAATGAAAATAAAGAAGGAATATAACAAAATATATAATAAATAGAAATGAAGACGAATGAAAATAAGGATGAAATACAAAAATCCATGATTGTTATATTGGAGAGGCTTCCTAAAAGGGATGTGGAGATCCAAGGAAATAATGAAAATAAGAAAAAGCATGCTGATGAAAATTAATCTCATATGGGAAGCATGGTATCACAAATGGAGAGCACAAGTGTTGAACCACAAAACCATACTCATGAAGATCAACATCATTAGGGTTTCAAGTTAACACCAAGGGACTACTACATTCTGAAGATTGATATGAGGAAATTTGATGGTGATGATTATGTAGTATGCATATTTAATATAGAGAAACACATTTATCTACACCAAATAGAATCCTTACAAAAAATAAATATTGCATGTTGTTTTTAAAACAAGCCCAACATGTATGGTATTAATGGCTTTGTGAAAGAAAAAAAGATTGTGTTATATCTTGGTCCATTTTTATAGTGAAAATAATAGCACATTATGGGGATATTAAGCACAACACATTCTTTAGCCAATTGGTAAACCTTTGAAAAAAGGGTCCACTTACATAGCATATCCTACAATTCTGAAAGTTGAGTCTTAGAGTAAAGAATATTTCTTAGAGTCTTGTTAGGCGTATTTATGGGAACATTAAATGAAAAATCCAACATGAGGTATGCCTCTTTGAACCTAAATGTATAGAGAATTCTTTTAGTATGGAAAAGAAAGTGGAAAGTGAAAATGTGCCCACTATAAATTTAGTCACTAATAACAATAGAGAGAATATTTCTCCCTTTCCCAAAATGATAAGGTTGAATCCTTAGCTAATGGATGAAAGAAGAGCAAAGGGACTATGTTTCAACAGTGACAACAAGTATAGTAAGGGGCATAAATGCAGTGATAAGAAATTATTATCCATAGATTGTGAAGATCAAGAAGATCAAGAAGTGGAAACTTCACTAGTTCTAGAGCTAGAGGAAACCACTCCAACAACAATATCTTCTCATTCATTGGACAACATAAATACTTTGCAAACTTCTAAGATTGAAGTATATATCAAAAGACAAAGGGTAATAATATGGATTGACTTTGGTAGTACGCATAACTTCATCAATTACAAATTGGAAAAAAATCTTAATTATTTTCTACATCCAACACCAGAATTTCAAATGATGATTTTAGATGGAGGTAACAAATTATTCATGGAAGTGCATTAAGATTAGTCTCAATATGGGGGAGTATTTATTGGTTATTCGCATGATTTCAATCCAAATGGGTGGTGTTGATGTTGTATTAGGGGTTCAATAGTTACAATCATTGGTTATTGTGGCCCTAAATTTCTAAGATATTTTCATAAGACTTTTCTCATAATGAAAGGAAATTAATCTTAAAGGTATCCAAGGGAAATCTAGTAAAGTTATAAGCTCTAATAGCATGAAAAATTTTCTAAAAAGGGGAAACCAATTTTTAATTGCACAAGTGCGTTAATTATATGTTCAAACATCTGTATTATCTACACCAGTGGATCTTCAAAAAATTATCAACAATCATGCTAAGGTATTTGGAGAAATACCTAAGGGTCTTCCACCTATCTAATATCATGAAAATGTTCTTCATTGTAGCTTATAATTCTACCACCTAATATTAGGCCTTATAGATATCCATATGCAAAAAAGAGTGACACTTCGAATATGATTCAAGAAATGTTAGAGGGGGGGCATCCTTCAATCAAATCAAAGTGCTTTCTCTTCACCATTGATGAAGGTTATAAAAAGGGATGGTTCGTGGCACATGTGTCTAGACTAAAGAAAAATCAACAAAATGACAATCAAAGATAAGTTTATTATTCATGTCATTGATGAATTATTAGATGAATTATATGGAGCAATTTTCTTTACTAAGTTGGATATTTGTTAAAGATCAAAATGAAGCAAGAAGACATTTCCAAAATATCCTTTAGAGCACATCAAGTTCATTAAGATTTTTTTTTTTTTTATGCCATTTGGACTTACAAATGCACCCTTAATATTTCAAAGCTTAATGAATTCTATCTTCAAACCCTTCATTAGAAATTTTGTGCTAGAATTTTTTGATGACATACTAATTTACAGCAAACCTTGGGAAGAGCATGTACAACATATTGACAAGGTCATGACACTATTGGAAGAGAAACAACTATATGAAAATCCTTCCAAGGGTGCCTTTTCGATTCAAGAAGTGCAATATTTTGGTGATTTTGTATCACACAATGGTGTCAAGGTGGATCCTAACAAAATAAAAGATATGAGAGATTGGCCAATACTAAATACCTTGAAGAAACTCATAGGATTCTTAGGATTGACAGGATATTACCGCAAATTTGTCAAGAATTATGGTCAAATAGTCACACATATAACAAAACTATTGAATAAGGAATCAGTTTCTTGGACTAAAGAAGTATCCAAAGAATTTGAAGACATTAAAGAGGCCATGTGTACAACTCCCATCTTGGTGACACCTGACTTCACAAAAATATTTAATGTGGAGTGTGATGCATTAGGCCATGTCATTGGCGTAGTTTTGATGCAAGAAGGAAGACCTATTTCCTTTGAAAGTAGTGAAATTAAAGGAAAGAACTTACTCAAACCCATATATGAAAAGGAAATGTTGGGCATATTACATGCAACTAAGAAATTTCATCCATACCTAATAAGAAGACAATTCAAAGTAAAAAAAAAAAAATCATGATATTCTGAAGTACTTCTTGGAGAAAAGACAATCTTCAAAAGAGCAACAAAAATAGGTTACAAAGATGTTGGGTTATGGCATTGAAATTATCTATAAAAAATGAAGATAAAATATTGTGGTTGATGCACTCTCAAGGGAGGAAGACACAAATGGTTTACTATGTGCTATTTCCATTCAATAATTTGACTAGGTGGAAGAAGTAAGAATAGAATGGCATCAAGATGAAAATATATGAAATATCATTAAATATCTATAGGAGAACCCTGATGTAGTAAAAAAATTTACATGGAAAATGTTTTGTTATGGTGTCAATATTTCTTTTTTAATGTAAGAATGATCAAATCAAGTACAAAGTCTGATTGGAATTACACACTTCTCCTATAGGAGGACTTCAAGGTCACTGAAGACATATTGTAGGATTAAGAAATATGTTTTTTTGGGGGGGATACCTTAAATCAGATGTGCAAAAATTTGTGGCATAGTGTGTGGTATGCCAATAAATAAAGGAGATACTATCAAGACCCTAGGATTCATTCAGCTATTAGCCATACCAACCAAGTGTTGAGAAGAAGTTTCAATGGATTTTATTATACGTTAAATACCTAAATCTGAAAGAAATAATCTCATTATGGTAGTCGTAAATCAAATGACAGAGTATGCCCACATTTTCTCTCTTTCTCATTCTCTTAAAGAAATTATTGTGGTAGAATCATTCATGGAAATAGGCCAAAAGCTACATGGAATACCAAAGATTATTGTAAGTGATAAAGATCCAATTTTTACTAGAAATTTTGGGACTGAATTTTTTTCTTGTTTGGGAACTCATTCGGTTCATAGCTCATCTTACCATCCTCAATCTAATGGGAAAATTGATATTCTAAATAAATTTTTAGAAGGATATCTATGCTACTTTGCATTTGATAAAAAAACAAAATGGGTAAAATGGTTTCCCTTCACAGAATAATGGTACAACGCATCCTTCCATACTTCATAAAAAATGTGACCATTTATGGCACTTTATGGATATCATCCTCCATCCATCACATCACCCTTGAAAAGGACTATAAAGGCTTAAGTAGTAGAGGAAAACATACAACAACAACAAGAGGTTCTCAAACTATTAAAGGACAACTTGGTTATGACACAAAATAGGATGAAACAATAAGCAGACGAACATCACAGTGAAAGGAATTTTGAAGTGGGGGATTGCGTATTTTTTAGGATACATCCATATAAATAGATGTCCCTTAAGAAACAAAAGAAGTAAAATAAATTAGCTCCGAGGAACTATTTCCACTATAAGGTGTTGCAGAGGATTGGACGTATGGCCTACAAATTGGAGGTACCTCCATCATCACATTTACATCTAGTATTCCGTGTTTTCTTCTTAAACAAGGTCATCAGTGATAAGATTAAAGTCCAAACTCTTCTACAAAGATTAATGAAGAATGAAATGTAATCTCCCCTAATAATAATAAAAAATAAAAAATAAAAAATAATATAATATAATATTAAAATATAAGAAATAAAAGATAATAATAGTAAAATAAATAATAATAAATAACAATACTAGAGTTCTAAATAAATATAAATAAAAATAAACTATAAAAATAGTAAAAAATAAGTAAAGTTATCAAAAAGTAGAAATGAATAAAATAAGAAAGAATTATATTAAGAGAATTACTAAATTAAGTTAAACTTAAAATAAATAAATAAAAGTTGCATGTTGACACATGGAGTGTGTGTATGCGGTACCCCTTCCAATGTTTGCTCTATTTAATAGATGGTGAGGAAGATGAGAGCCATTCCATGATTCCATAATCCATTCTCTTGGGAGAAAAGTGTTGTGAGACAAAGGATTCCCTGGCAGTAGTACTTTGATTGAGGGCTCGGGGGTGGCCAGTTAAAGCAAGATTTTGTGCAACTGAGCCTACAGTTGGGTGGAGAGTCATCCCCAAAACTTTGTTGCGGTTAGCAGGATTCAAATAAAATCCAACTCCAAAATCACAAGTAAGGAATATCATCGCCACAAGTAAGTTGTTTTTGCTCCTATTTCTTAGAAATTCTATGTTAAATAGTTGATAAATTGTGTGTTGATTATAAATCGCATAATTTATCTAATTGGTTACATGTTTTAATTTCGAGGTTGTTGCAAGGAAAATAAAACCAGAACCACAAACAACTTTAGAAACAAGGACTAAGTAGCCGAGAAATCAAGAAGTTACTAAGTACCTCATCAAATGGAAGAACCTACCAGTGGAAGAAGTGACACAGGAAGATGATTGTTTCATGCAGAAACACCCACAGATAGTCAAGTGTTGAGGAAACCACTTTTATGATGGGGAGGGGCATGTTAAGCCATATATAAGCCCTGTGTTAACCCAAAATCCCCTTTTTAAGCCCTAGATATTGCGTTATTACATTTATATTGTTATATTGCTATGTAGGCTAGAACCCCTCATGGTCTCATTTTATTAGAATTGTATTCCATTGTCTCCTATATATACACAAAGGAGACCTAGTCTTAGGATTATCAAATATTGTCTTATTCATTGTATTTATTGTAAAAGGAGGTTTCCCCCTCGGAGTGGACTATAATTATTGGTTTCTTATCATTTTTAAGGCATAAGGGCCATAATAGATTCACCCACACGTTACCATGAAAAAGCTTAACTAGTATGTAATTTTTGTTACAATACCATGAGCCAATACAAGGGATTATCAACACCACATGATCAACATGATAAGAGTTGATATGGATTTTTCTTTAATTACTTAATTTGACATAAATGAATCAAAAGAGCATAATTAACTCAGAGATAAATTTGGTTTTTTGCCACATATTTCCTCGGGAAAAAAACTTAGAGATAAATATTAACCCCTGATATGTGAATACTACTATGAATATTATGGCATATTCTCTGGAGGTTAATTATCTACCATCCACCTCATAATTATTGATAATTAAATTAAAATTCTAGAAGGTTTATCATGAAAATATACATGCATATATATGTAATTATATAAAATAATTGAAAAAATATATATATGGCTAAAGAATTTTATTAGTGTGTTTCTTATGTGTAATTACTTCCATGCTTAGAATGAAGTTGATACATAGTGTATACACACGCATAGATATAAAAAAACCAACATAAATCGATTATAACCTTGGGTCTATAAGGGAGAAGAGGTACAAAATCCTTTGAAGTGTAAACCTCAAATAGATCTACAATATTTTTTCAAGTTTTTCACTATAAACAAAAGTTTGTACTTAGAGATATTTGATCTTTTTGACACCATCTTAGATTTAGGGCTAAAATTAATTTACAGTTATGATTAATCGAAAAATGTTATACAAAGTCATTTTATTAAATTCACTTTGCATAACCAAATGACTTTGCAACACCTTGAATGTTGGCATAATATCATCTCTATCAAAAAAACCAAATTATTTATTTTGAATTATTAAAATATCTCATACAAAGCATGATATGGGATTTGTATGTAAACATAAAATGTAATCAAATGACTTTGCAATGTGCCCAATAAGATCGATAATATTTTCCTTCTCATAAAAAATCCATTATTCATTTTAAATTAACAGAATATATGATAATATGCATGATATGGGATTTGTATATAAACATAAATCTAGTATAACATGTGAAGAAAATAAATAAATATCTTAATTTGAAAAGAAATACTTGAGGAACTTTCCACCTAATGATTTGGATAAGTTCTATCGTCTCCAAAAAAATCCAATATTCATTTTAATTAACAGAATATCTAATATTATGCAAGATATGGGATTTGTATATAAACATAAAGTGAGCATTGCATGTGAAGAAATTAAATTGAAAAGTTCAATCTAATTTAATTTGAAAAGAAATACTTGAGGAACTTTCCACCTAATGATTTGGATAAGTTCTATCGTCTCCAAAAAAATCCAATATTCATTTTAATTAACAGAATATCTAATATTATGAAAGATATTGGATTTGTATATAAACATAAAGTGAGCATTGCATGTGAAGAAATTTAAATAGTTCAATCTAACAGTCATATTTTGAGGGATTTTGCAATGTTATGAGGTACTATGGAAATAGAAATATTGGCAACAATTAAGGAAGAACAAAAAATAAAAACTAAAAATAACCATATTCAAAACTAAGTTATATTCAACCCCTCTCTATGACATTTGAACTGGAGATTGACTAAACCCCATGCAAATCAACTTGTATACGCCTCAAAACTATTGCAGCTTTTGAAATGATGAAAAGAAAAGAAGCTACGACATGCAAATGAAATAGATGATTGTGCAATAGTTTGTTTATTTATGAAGAAGAGGTTTATACCCTAGGAATAGAAAAAAATAAAAGAATAATATTTTATTAGTTTAT
>APFE030483973.1:4850-26774 GCA_000404065.3 Pinus taeda | reverse complement strand
TCTGATTATATTATGACCCCTTAGACTCCTATATATAGAAAGGAGGTATTTTCATTTGTATCATCCAAGAATTATTCATTTATATAATGTAAAGGAGGTTGTCCCCTCGACGAGGTTTATTCCCAAGGTGTTGATCTATCTTTTCTATCTTTTCATGAGCTGGTTTCATAACATTGACCAAATATTTTGTTTCCTCCATCCTTTTTACTGACCTTAATCCCCTGTAATTCTACGAGATAACCCTCATTACTTACTTTTTGTATGAATAGCTCCTTGCTAAGGCATTCATTTTCTTCCTCTTTAGATTTTCTATGTCTCTTTAGTTTCAAATCTAATATTTCCCATTTCCTTATTATTCTCTACTTTTTTGTGCATTACCTCTCTATTGTTCCACCGAGTAGCCTTCTATCAAAGCCTTTCTAATTATTTTATTTTCTCTACCTTAAAATTCGCATCAACTAAGATCAAAAAGGAAGGCCCCACTTTGGATATTTTAGGGGAGAGGAATTGTTCCTCTTTTGAGGAAGATTACATATTTATTGCTCTAGTATTGGATCATCTTCTAATGACAACTTGGATTCAATATTATTCTCTCGTTCATGGAATGGTCCCTAATTTTGTACTTGTCCTTATACATTGGATTCGAGTATTTCCCCTTATTTAGTCACCAAATTGAGACCCTTGAAGATATTAATTTTCTCATCTTAGTTTTTACTAGATCCTTCACCTCCCTTTGAAGTAGACTGCTTAGGTGAAGTTGGTCCTTTCCTTTTGTTCCCATTGTGATCTAGTTGCTTTGGTAGATTCTTATCTTGTTTAGATGAGCCTCTTGACCTCTTTTTCCATTGTCATTATTCTTCTGGATTCCCTTGTTTTTGTTTCTCTTCCCTTTTCTTTTTCTATTTTCTTGAAAAGTGAAAATATTCATGGCAAACTTTGCATTTAAAAGGAAGTTGATTGTAGTCAACTTCTTGAATATGGGTCCAATTATCTAGATTTAGGGTTATTGTTTATGGAAGTCCCTTATCTAGATCTACATCCATGCATATCCTTGAGAAGGAGAAGGGACCCTCATGTGGTTTCGCTCGATTAATGTATTTCCCAAGTGCATTCCTGACATTTATAATAGTATCATTCCAAAGGTGCAAGGGAAAAAATGGAGCTTTACCTAAACATGGATGGTAGATGTGACATCACTTTCAGGGTTAAAATGTGGGTTCCATCAATCCATATATAACCCTTGGGCCCTCATAAATCAAAGTTTGATTCAATAGATCAAGTCTTGATCATCCTCACTCTTGAAAAGGAATGTAAAAAGCCGAAGAGACATAAGCCTTGATCGTAGGTTTCCAATTTTTCAACCCACAACCTCATAGAATATGAGGACTAGATCCCCATCAATTGGCCTATTAAGACACATTCAACCAATTGCATGTCTCATGCTCTTGACTGTGGTGCAAAAACCTTGACCTTTGGAATTTCTTCCAACTTCTTGAAAAAATGGGAAGGATTTTCCTTCTAGTAGTACAACTCATTTGTAGTTGACTAGTTAAAAGTAGTGATATATAGATAATCAGGTGGGAGTAGAGGCACATACCTGCCTGATATGGCCATTTAGTCATAGAAAACGTGTAGTATCCAAACTTTAAGAACTACAAATCTCCCAGTTAGATGTAAAAGAAATGGTTGAGTTTATGATAAAACTATTATATTTATATGTTTAATCTAAGATGTGTAAATATTTTAATATTTAAAATTATTTTAATGTTATTCTTAAATAAAATACTTTAATGTCCATGGCTAAAAAATATATTTCAATATCAATTTCATATATATTAATATATTTAATATTGACCATATATAAAATATTTCAATACCCATTTGGAATAAAATGTAATTGAGTGTAAACAGATGCAATTACTTCTTGATAAGAGGGATGTGTAATTCATTCAATTTTTAATATGGAGTAGGGAATAAATGTTAAATTCAATGTGTTATAGATAGAATATTTCAATATAAAAGCTACAAGAGAGAGAGAGAGAGCAACATCAAATGCATATAGAGAAATATTGTTGATTACAAGGGACATATATTTAAAAATGTATTAATAACTAGCATAGATCCATCTTTACTCTGGATCTACCATGGGTCGAGAGGGATCAAATATTTTTCACTCTATGCTAGTTTTCATATCAGGATATTTGATCCCTCTCGACGTTTAGTAGATCCATAGTAAAGATGGATCTATGTTGGTTTAATTCCCCCTTTTAAATAGGCTACATTCCACGTGAATACCATGAGTCAATACCATTGATTCTCAATACCATGGGTCAATACCATGTTCCATCTTTATTTTTATTAATATTAATAGGGTTAATAATGTTCTTTTGCATGGTATTAATAATAACTTGGCCCATCGGCTTCACCTAAATAAAACCTATTTTTTGATTGTTCATAAATATAAAGTGACTTATGGAGTAAATACAAAAAATGTTTTATTTATTTACCATACCTCTCATTTATTTATATTTTTATTAATTTACCATACCTCTTTTATAAATATGGTATTTGGCCCATGGAATTAAAATGGTATTTGGCCCATAGGCCTCACCTAAATAAAACCTCTTTTTTGAGTCTTCATAAATAGAAATAGGTTTATGGACTAAATATAAAAATATGTTTTGTTTATTTACAATACCTCCACTTTATTTATATTTTTATTTATTATTATACCTATTTTTTGAGTGTTCATAGACCTCTTTATATTTTAACTTTATATTGTGTTTATATATAATAATAATTAGATTGATTTCTAAATAGGGCCGACATTAGATTAAAAATGTTAAATGTTAAACATTACATGTTAAATGTTTACATTTTACGTTTATGTTTACATGAGATCTGAGATCTACGCATACTGGGTTGTAGAGCGCCTCTTGGTGCAACAAAAAAAACATTTCAATGTGAACATTGTGGAGCATATATAAAATATTTTGATACAAAGTAAAATATTTAAATGTCAACAATGTATATACTAGTGTGGCCATATAAATTAAATAGCTAGTAAACCCTAATAGACATCAATACATGATAAACATCAAAACATAATTAAATAGCTAGTAAACCCTGATAGGAATCAATTCATGATAAACATAAAAACACTTACCCCATGGTACATCTCACATTGTCTAGATTAGGAAAAAAATGAAAATTGACTAACTAGCATTTGCACCAGATGTTGCAAAGTAAACATCGTAAGGCATAAATTCGAGAAGCATTGTGACATATAAAGAATCATTGAAGATGAAAAATAGTAGGTGAAAGGTAAAGAGCTAATACCCAATGCCCATTGCATTAAATATGTCTTGTTGTTTTTGGAAACTTTTTGGCTATGACATCTGGCCAAAAAGAACTTCCCAGTTTTAGCAGGATATTGAATGGCTTCAACTAGAAGGAGACAATATTGGATACTATTGCAGGTATTGAGGAGGAGCAGAATGTTGTCCTCATTAGTAAGATGAATAAGGGAAACAAGAAAAGAGGAACTAAGAAGGGTTAAAAATGGTTATCTACAGTCCTCCATTGTGGGCTTTTGTTGTAATCTTTTTTCTTCTCAATGTGTATGGTAAGTCTTCAACACCCTATCTCTGCTTGCAATGACTTCAATTTGCATATTCTTAAAAGGAGTTTATGATGTTGTTTAAGCTAACAACCTGTTTTTGGTTGGATTTATTTATGTGAGCAGGGTGGTATTCATTATTTTGGATCTCTTTAGTTCCCTTAGTTGTAAGTGCACAAAAATCTTGGACTAATATGACACTGAATTATTGATAATGGGAGTTAATTATCATGACAATTTTTTTGATTGAATTCTTTGGGTTTTATGTCATTTTATCTCCAAAATATATAGATAATTTTTTTGGTTGGAACAAAGCTGCAAGTTATAATAACAGAGAAATTCAAGGGAGGCATGTTGTAGTTAAAGGAGCCCCAACTATGCAGCCAACAAATAAACTGTTTTGGTTCAATCACCCTCAACTTATCCTTTTCTTGATCCATTTCACTCTTTTCCAGGTATCAAAATGATTTTCATTCTAAATTTCAATTAACAAATTGTATTTCTAAATCATATTCATTGAGTATTTATGGGAATACCAATTGATTAATGGTTAACTTATGTTCTGCAGAATGCTTTCTAGCTTGCTTTCTTCTTGTGGATATGAGTAAGCACTATGTTCATTCAATGACGGATAAATTCTTGTTTATAGAATCATATGATTTATTATGGTAATGATGGTAAAAGTTGCAGTCTTAGGTACCCAACTATCAAATCACATTTAAAAGAAAGAATAATATTAAAGAATGTTTCGGGAGAATAATGTAACGACCAAAACACTCAAAGGACCATCATATGATCGTTGAGAATCATATTATTCTCTGTTTCATCATACTCGTATTCATGCCATGCATTACATTGCAAACCAGCCAACAATATTACAGAGCTAACATATTGAAGGGAAAAATGTATGTACCAATTTGGGGGAACAAGTTGTGTCAATGAGTAAGAAGATGCAAGTGCTAGCCAAAGTTATGCACACCATTTCCAACATCCAACATGATGATATTCAATCTCTTCTCAGGTGGCATATTGAATTCCTCTGTTCAGTTCTAATTTAAACAAAACAGGGTTATGGAAACTAATTTCAAGCTACACCTAACCAACCATATAAATTTATAATCGAAATAGAAATGAGATGAAATTTAGAAGAAGATCAGGAGAGGTTATGGGCAATAGCACTCGTTGCAGGGGATGCACAGAAGATATCAATTGCCTTCATATTGCAAAACAGAAACAGAGGAGGACAGTGATCATGTCGCTGAAAAATCTGATGAATAAATATGGAGGCCAAGAAACAAGAACACAAAAGGCACCTGAAAATAAAAGCAAAAGAAGGTCGTTATATAAAGAACAATCTCTGTACTCACCTTCACAAGAAACCAGAAGATGCAAAGTTTAGATGATGTCCAACATAAAGAAAGGGTGTATTGACAGTAGCAGGTTTCGATATGAAAACCAGTCGAGGGGGCAAACTCAGGCATCCTACATTACGGGCATATAAGTCTGATGGTATACATGTGATCGCTACAAGTACCAGAAAAATCAAAAGCAATGGAGATATACCGCAACTCTTTGAAGCAATCCTTGCCCACTAAAACCTCAAATGCAAAAGTACGGATCCAGGGCCTTTCACACCATAGTAAAGCAGAAAAAGAAATAAAGCAAGTATTCTGTGAGCTTTCATCCATGGCCTAGTGCAAGAAGGAAGAGAAACAATTTATTTCACTCTATATTTCTCATAAACTAGTGTATTACATAATGTATGCAACCTCTTTATGCATTAGTATGTAGCTTCCTGATGCATAAAGAAGTAGAGTCTTCCACGGCTAATCCACCATAGGCATTGAGCATAAGAACTTCAATTGTAAACAAAGAACATGCATAAACACACAAAATCCAAACCACTATGTAGAGCTATAAATCCCAAGCATTGATTTAAAGCAAGCGTTAAGGGCTCATCGAGGGAACACACTTCCCTACTTGATGTGAGATGATAAAATGAAGCCAGAAATTGTTGCAAATGGACATTTTGATGGACTTATTTCTTCTTCAATTCATATTGATGGACTCATTTCTTCTTGAATTGATGGATTGGGTAATGAATGAATGAGAGGCTAATCATTATTTTATAGAGACGCATTGAACATTCAATCAGAACTGAAATGTCTATTGGTTCTCTTCCTCGCCAGCACCCTCATTAATCCACTTCTCTCCCACGATCCCGCGCCCCCATCATCCTCGTCCTTTTCTATTTTCTGCTTTTGTCCCTGCAGGAAAATCCCCCAAAAAAACACATAACAAGAATTGTATAAGATGACAACATCTACGTAAAGGGAAACAAAAAACCATCTATGTCGGTGCAATTAAATCAACAGACTAGGACAATCCAATCGTATAACAATGGATCAAATGGCAAAGAGTGATGGCAGGTGTGCATCAAGGGAGTTGGTTTCAGAAAGAAACGCCTTATGGTGTAATTATAAGAGGTCATAACTAATATTATAAATCAAAACAATTTAATACTCTACACCATTGTATTCTAAGTATTTTAAGGTTCATGTAATACTTAATTATTTTAGTTTTTAGAACTAGTTACATAAAAAAAAAAAAAAAATTCCCATATATTATGAAGCAAAGCAAAGTATAAATTAGTATAAGTAAATAAATTAAATAGTTAATTTATGTTGATAGTCTTAGAAGTAAATCATATCTTCTTACAATAAAATAAATTTTATTTTATGTTAAATTTTATTTAATTCTATTTTTTAAGTGATGATCCCTTCTCACTCTAATTTTAACTTTTCTCTTAATTTTTTAATATTATTTTTAAATTATTAACTTTTCTCCTATTTTTTTAAATCTTATTTTTAAATTATTATTGTTTTAAACATCAATAATTATGGGGAATATATGTATTTGAAATAAAATAATAAAGAAAAGAATAATTAACCGTTGTTAAAGTTTAATTTAACCTTTTGATATATATAAAAGTGGTAGTCTAAAGATTTTGCTTTTTTGCCCGAAAAGTTATGGAAATTCTAACCATATTTTGAAAAAATTGTTAGTTCAAAGCATACATAACACACAACGGATTTATACTCAGAGACTTAGATGGCAATAGCAGAGAATAATTCACAGAGACAAACAAATGGAGAAACAACAAGATTACTTAGTCAGAAACAACGGAATAGATAAAACACTCACTGGAGAACAGAAATCACTTTGCATTACATAACAGGCTTGGGCCTTGGCTTGCTTTCCTTGGCCAGAGAAATTACAAATTTATAGAGGCAAAAGAAGGATCTAGAATCTTGTGTGTGATTCAGATGGAGATCTTGAATGATCTAGAAACCACTGGTGGTGTAGGAGGATCTAGAATCTTGGAGATCTAGAAAAATCTAATCTAGAAGGATCTAGAATACTGTGTGAATTTGGCTTCACACTTAACATTCTCCCACTTGAAGCCAAATAAGAGTCATCAAGTCACAACGAGTCCTACCATGCCTCTACATAACTCATGTTTATTTCGTGGTAGAATCTTAGTGAGAATATCAATAGGGTTCCTATATGTATGGATCTTTTCCAAGGATAATTGTTCTTCCTCCAACACATGTCAGATCCAATGGTACCTTAAGTCAATGTTCTTGGTTTTTGAATGAAATGTTGGGTTTTTTGCCAAGTGAATGGCACTTTGACTATCACAATATAACACATACTTGTCCTGCTTTATTCCTATCTCTCCTAGGAATCGGTGCATCCATAACATCTCTTTACAAGCTTCTGTTGTAGCTATGTACTCTGCTTCTGTTGTAGAGAGGGATAATATTCTTTGTAGCCCTGACACCCAAGATACTGTTGCACCTACAAATGTATACAAATAACCTGTAGTGGACTTTCTGGTATCCATATCTCCAGGCATATCTGCATTTGTAAATCCTTCAAGCATAATCTCATCATGACCAAAACATAAACAATAATGACTAGTACCCTTGAGATACCTCAAAATCCATTTTACTGCTTGCCAATGTTGTTTTCCTGGATTGGTAAAGAACCTGCTCACTACTCCCACTAAATATGCAATGTCTAGTCATGTGCATACCATGGCATACATTAAACTGCCAACTGCTGAAGCATAAGGAATTCTGCTCATCTCTTCTTTCTCTTTGTCATTACTAAGACATAATTCAGTACTCAGCTTCAAGTGGGTTGCAAGGGGTGTACCAAATGGCTTGGTATCCTTCACATTAAACCTGTCAAGCACTTTCTTGATATATTTTTCTTGTGGCAGCCACAACCTTTTGTTTTTCCTATCACGTATAATCTGCATGCCCAATATCTGTTGTGCTGGTCCCAAATCCTTCATTGCAAATTTGCTACCCAAATATTTCTTCAACCTATTGATCTTATTCTTATCATGCCCAACAATCAACATGTCATCCACATATAACAATAATATGATATATTTTCCTTGATCATACCTCTTGATATAGAAACAATGGTCAACTTTCAACCTCTGAAAACCATGTTCCAACATGAATGAATCAAATTTCTTGTACCATTGTTGAGGTGCCTGTTTCAACCCATAGAGACTCTTCTTAAACCTACAAACAAGCCCTTCTTTGCCTTTTTCTATGAAGCCTTCTGGCTACTCAATATAAATTTCTTCATCCAATTCACCATGAAGGAAAGCAGTTTTTACATCTAACTATTCACATTCTAGGTCTAAAGCAGCAACTAGTCCAAGAATGACTCTAATGGATGACATCTTAACAACAGGTGAGAAAATTTCAGTGAAGTCAATACCTTCTTTTTGGGCAAAACCTTTCACCACCAGTCTCGCTTTATACCTCTCCTTCTTTTCATCACCTTCATGCTTAATCCTATATGCCCATTTGTTTTGTAGAGCCTTTCTACCTTTTGGGAGGTTTACCAACTCCTAAGTTTTATTTTGCTGCAAAGAGTTCATTTCTTCTTCCATTGCTTTCTTCCATTTTTTACTGTGCTCGACTTTACAAGCTTCTTGAAAACAATTCGGTTCACCTTCATCAGTCAACAAAATATAGTTTGAAGGAGGATACCTTTGTGAAGGCTTATGAGGCCTAGAAGATCTGTGAAGCAACTGTGGTGGTGCATTATCAGGTTGAATCTCCTGTAAAGGTTCCTGCAAGATTCCTTCTTCTTGTTGTTCATTATTTTCCACTTGTTGTTCTTCATGCTCCTGAATTTGCTGTTCATTTTCTTTTATTGGTGGTATGTTTTCCTGCTGCTCTTCAAACTTGTCAATAACCTTCTTGACATCTGACTCACCTACAGTCCTCATGAACATTTCAGAATCATTAAATATAACATCCCTGCTTCTAATAATTTTATGTTTGACTGGATCCCATAGACGATAACCAAGATCTTCATCCGCATATCCCAAAAAAATGCATTTCATAGATTTTCAAGCGAGAATAATTCAAATTCTTACCAGTCCAAACTTCTTCAGGGATACTGCCATCCAAGGCTGTAGTTGGAGATCTATTTATGAGGTAGCAAGCGATCATGACTGCTTCAACCTAAAAATTCTTCTCCAAACCGGAATTGGACAACATACTTCGCACCTTTTCCATAATGGTGTGATTCATCCTTTCTATGACACCATTATGTTGAGGAGTATCGGGCACAGTCTTCTCATGCTTTATGCCAAACCTATTACAATATTCCTTAAATGCATTTGAGTAATATTCTCCACCATTATCTATTCTTAAACACTTCAGTGATTTGTTAGTCTCTCTTTCAACAACAACATGGAATTTTTGAAATATTCCAAACACTTCCCTTTTATTTTTCATAGGATATGCCCAAACCTTCCTGGATGCATCATCTATAAATGTTACAAAATATGATGCTCCTCCTAATGATTTGATGTTAACAGGCCCAAACACATCCGAGTGTACTAATTCTAACACATTTTTCTTTCTGCCATGGCCACCTCTAAGGAATGAAACCCTTCTTTGTCTACCATATATACAATGCTCACATAGATCAAGATTGTAAGATTTCAAACCTGGCAATAAATTTTTACCAACAAGGATTTTTAAGCCCTTCTCGCTCATGTGACCCAAATGCTTATGCCGTAGATCTATTGAATTTCCTTCTTTTGTGACAGTAGCCAAATCTGATTTTCCTATTAGTGTCTTCAATGTGTATAATGTTCCCGTCTTGGGTCCTTTGGCCATGACCAATGCACCTTTGCTAATTTTCTAGCCTCCTTTTCCAAAGCTTGTCAAATAGCCTTCATCATCCAGTCGTTCCATAGAGATTAAACTCATGCGCATTTCTGGTACATGCCTAACCTGTTTCAACAATATATCTTGTCCATCTTTCATCTTGATCTGGACATCTCCCACTCCAACAATACTGCAAAAATGATTATTCCCCAAATGCATTCTACCATAATCACCGGTATTATATGAAACAAGACTATCTTTACATGGGGTTACATGGTGAGATGCCCCAGAGTCAAGGATCCAATCAAAGCTACTGCTAGATGTATATACACATGCATCCTTTACTGAAACAATAAACAACACATCACCATCTATGGCTACAGCAGTAGTCTCACCTTCATTTGTGCTGGATGACTTGTGATTTGTACTAGACGGTCTCCGATCCTTTTGTCCTTTATTCCAGAATCAACATTCTTTCTTCATGTGCCCAGGTTTGCCACAATGAAAGTAGATGACCCTTCCTCTCCTTGATTTTGATCAGCCTCTCGGTCTTGATCACCCTTGCTGGCCTCAATCCATTTTCCTACCACGATCAGCTAGAGCTAGAGCCTCTCCTCCCTGGTTTTCTGCAATTGACTTGCGTCGCAGCTCCTCATTCATTAAACTACTGCTGACATCATCAAACTTCAGGGTCCCTATAGTTGTTGAAGTGCTCATAGCTACAATTAAATTTTCCCAACTGTCTGGCATAGAACACATTAGCAAAATAGCTCTAATTTCATCATCTAAAATGATTTTAACAGAGGCAAGTTGATTAGTAATAATATTAAATGCATTCAAGTGCTCAGAAACTGAAGCACCCTCCTTCAATTTGATATTATAAAGATTCTTCATTAAGAACACTTTGTTTGATGTTGTGTTCTTATCATATAGATCATGGAGCTTCTTCCATAATCCTTCAGCCGTCTTTTCTCTGGACACATTGAAATAAACATTATTTGCTAAATATTGGCGGATTGTTGCAATCACCTTTCTATCTAACTTATTCCACTCTTCATTTGTCATTGATGAGGGTTTCTTTGTTGTTCCCTCAATCGGCAAATACTGATCCTTTAAAATCAGTATATCCTCCATCTATGATTTCCATAGGGCAAAATTAGTCACGCTCAACTTCTCCATATCTGTAAGTTTTGTCTCCATTTTCAATCAAATTCACGCCCCAAAACACAAAAACTCCACTTAAAAATAAAACTTTAATTATTACTCTTTAAAATTTAGTAATAATGACCTTCCTCCCTTTAAAATACCCTTTCAAAATTCCTGCTCCTTTTTAAAATATACTTTTCAAAATTCCAACATATAATTATATATGTTTCATAATAAATATATAAAACATATATAATGTTTTAACCTTTTCAAATTTCACACATACATATGTTTATTTGAGAAAAAAAACTTGACTTATACGTGCAAGCTTGATGTAAAAAAACCTTACGAACACCACGTTTCAACTCCAATCTCCACAGATCTCCACTTTTCAAACTCCAGCAACACGTTTCAACATAGGTCCATGACCTTGTTTTTCTTGCAACAATTGTCTTTTAGTTCCAGCGTTCTTCAGCTATTTCCTGGACAGATCCTTCAATAGCTCCAGGGGTAGCAACCAACGTTTTAATGAACGCTGCCAGAGCAAGGCAATGGCACTAAGTGGCTTGCATGGTGGATATTCGAACTTGGCTCCGATACCAGTTGTTAGTTCAGAGCATACATAACACACAATAGATTTATACTCAGAGACTTAGACGACAATAGCAAAGAATAATTCACAGAGACAGACAAATGGAGAAACAACAAGATTACTTAGTCAGAAACAACGGAATAGATAAAACAATCACTGGAGAATAGAAATCAATTTGCATTATATAACAATCTTGGGCCTTGGCTTGCTTTCCTTAGCCAGAGAAATTACAAATTTATAGAGGCAGAAGAAGGATCTATAATCCTGTGTGTGATTCAGATGGAGATCTGGAATGATCTAGAAACCACTGGTGGTGTAGGAGGATCAAGAATCCTGGAGATCTAGAAAAGTCTAATCTAGAAGGATCTAGAATACTGCGTGAATTTGGCTTCACACTTAACAAAAATTCGAGAGGGATTTTTGTAAATCCAAGTAAAAGTTGTTAAAATTCATAATTTTAGGTGCTCTATACTTTTTTGATGGTGTCGAATCAATTTCCACTATCAAAAACATGATTCAAACATTGCATCTATAAAAAATTTTGAAATTATTTTACCCAGATTCTGGCCACTTTTGATCATACAAACAATCCTTCTACTTCCGTATATAGAAAATAAAATATCATTTATTCGATCTCACCAAGCCACATGATTTTTTTTTAATTAATCTATACGTGACCCACCAAAACTGTTGTGTTGGTGTTGGAAAAGGAGCTTCCGCTGACCCACTTGACAAACTTGCATAGCGATGGGAGAAAAGATCGTTGTGCTATTTGTAAACTATCCATATTTTGTAATTTCCTTAAGCTGAGCAACTATTTCCTCTGACATGGGGAACCTGAAGGCCAACTGCAACTGTATTTAGAGTGATACCAATGCGTACCATTAGTTGATTAGTTGATGCATAACTATTTATATCAAAAAGCTCATTTTCTCTTATTATTTGTATGTATAATTTTTAATATAATAACAAACATTTACATAAATCAGAACATTAATATAGATTCAATTCCCAAATTACATTGAAAAAGGTATTTAACTACCTCCAAAACCATTAACTCAAGGTTAATGGCAAACTTTTACAAGTTAAATAAAATTAGATTTAGTTTCGTTCTTGCAAATAATTCAATTTTTTTAATTAGTAGTCATTTCATACCGGATTGTAGAGAAAAAAAAATGCGATGGTTACTCCTTTTCTTTTAAATGACGATCTTAACTTTTAAAAACATGCATTATGGTGCTAGCTCCTAGAATAAACTGATTTGAACAAAATTTAAGTGCCTTAATAAAGAATAAGAAATATAGAATCTCAACGGTTGGGCACTTTGGCTTTTGCTTGAGTCTCATCAATGGATTTTTGTTTTGCTTTATTTTTACAATATACTTTATGTGTCTGTCTACTTAAATCTTAGGTGTAAGAAAGTGCGGTTGTGATATTGACTTGGAATGAATATCGCTGAGAAACAGAGAGCAGAGGCAGAGTAGCCATACTACATATACATCTCTGGAGGGATATGTGGTTATAAACATTATCATATTATTATATGTAGTAAATAAAAGTGTTCATGCAACAATTTTATTCATGTTTAAATACATCTCTGGAGGGATATGTGCTTATAAACATTATTATATTATTATATGTAGTAAATAAAAGTGTACATGCAATAATTTTATTTGTGTTTAAATTTTTGGAGGCATCATGTCATTCATATGGTTTTAGTGTAGGAAAATATAAATAATCAATAAAAACAAGTTTTAGTCTATGGAATTCTTTGGTGTTTGAAATTGATTTGCAAGAGTTCCATCCATATAAACATTTTCCATACAGCATCTACGCAGTTACAGGGTATAAATTTACTACGCTATAAACTTACGGCACTGTCCCAAAAGGAAAAAATTTAAAATTACAAACCTTATCCAATGAAGTTCATCTTTACATAATACAGAAGTTAGGGAGAGAAAATGAAATGCAGGGTTGTGAAGAATTTCTAGGTAGACACTACACGTTATGTCTACCCATTAACTTTTTGGGTATACACTACCCATTATGTCTACCCATTATCCATCATCATCAAGGACCAGAAATAGCAAGTGTTTACAGTGGACTCCATTTTATTTGATTTTCTCAAGTTTGGCCACAAGTTCCTTCATATCTGGTCGGTCTTCTTTGTTCTCTACGAGTCATCTTAAAGCCAATTCAACAATTGCAATAACCATCACTTTTGTGTCAGAGTTTGAGTCAATTTCCAGATATGGGTTTGTTATCTCATTCAAAGCTCCCACTTTAATCTTTTCTATTGCCATATTGGCCAGGACAATTTCCCTTTCTTACGACTTATGTCCACAACTAACTTGGCAGAGATGATTTCTATCAAAACAATGCCAAAACTATAGACATCGGATTTATCTGTGAGCTGAAAGCATTGGTGGTATTCCCAGTCACCATAGTCAGGCATGCCCTATGGAGCAGTGGAAACATGAGTTACATCTAATGGTACAAATCTTGAAAGCACAAAATCTGCTACTTTGACATGCAATTCCTCGTCTAGCAAAATATTTGAATATTTTACATCTCTATGGAAAATAGGCAGTTCATGGCAGTGAAGAAATGCTAGGGCCTGGGCAGTCTCTATACAAATTCTGAGATTGGTATCCCAATCTAGACCTTTATCTTTCTTTAGTTCCCTGTGAAGATG
The DNA here is from genome assembly GCA_000404065.3 of Pinus taeda. NCBI lineage: Eukaryota > Viridiplantae > Streptophyta > Pinopsida > Pinales > Pinaceae > Pinus > Pinus taeda. The sequence continues at coordinate 12,510 of APFE030483973.1, read as the reverse complement.
GTCTGACAAAGTACCATTTGGAACATATTCATAAACAAGAAGAAGATCTAGACTTTGTGGGGAACTACAACCATAGAGACGAACCAGGTTTAGATGATAGAAGGTCGAAAGAATTTGTACCTCGTTGATGAACTGTTTGAATCTTTTACAATTATCTTGATGCAGTTTCTTCACTTCCACGACACGACCATCCTGGAGTTTACCCAGATAAACCAAACCATATCCTCCATCTCCAACTTGATTCTTTTCGTGGAAATCATCAGTTTCCTGTTTCAAAGCTTGGTAGGAGAAAATGGGTAGCGTCCCTATCTTGCCTTGTGTAGCTACTTCCATAGCTTTATCCTCATTTTCTATAAAACCGCTAACAACAGAACTCTAGCAAAAATCAAGACTCTCCCTTCTGCACACAGTTATAGCCACTAATAAAGTAGTTACTATAAACACATCCACTCCAGCGGCGGTCACCTGTTTCAATACTTGGTAGGAGAAAATGGGTTCCTTATCTTACCTTGTGTAGTTGCTTCCATAGCTTTATCCTCATTTTCTGTAAAACCACTAACAATAGAACTCTTGTGAAAATCAAGACTCTTCCTTCTACACACAGTTATAGCCACTAATAAAGAAGTTACTATAAACACAGCTGCTCAAACTGATTCATCGGGATTTGTTAAAATCAGTTAGTAATTAAAAAACCCAACAATACATGTCAATAGATAAGCGAAAATACCTGTACTTGCAAGAAATATCTTTACCTATCAAAGAAGACGACGACTTCTGCGTAAAGGGAAACAGAAAACCATATGTGTCGATGCAATTAAATCAATGGAGTAGGACAATACAATTGTCTAACGATGGATCAAATAACAAAGAGTGATGATAGGTGTGCACAGAGGGGAATTGGTTTTAGAGGTAAATGTCTTACGGCATAAATATAACTTTTTAAAATTATTATTATTATTAATTATAAAAATATTTAACATATGAGATAAGTATATACATATTTTTAAAAACCATGTAATGATTTTCTTAACCATGGATATTATTTTAAGCCCTACATTAGCCCCATGTTAACCCAAAATCCCCTTATTAAGCCTTAGAGACATTGAATGATTGCATTTCTATTGTTATATTGTTATGTGGGCTAGAACCCCTCATGGTCCCATTTTATTATAATTACATTTCATTATCTCCTATATATATATATATATATATATATATATATATATATATAATATATATATATATAATATATATATATATATATATATTATATATATATATATTATATATATATATATAATATATTATATATATATATATAACATATATATACTAAGAATACCTAATCTTAGAATCATCAAAATATTGTCTCTTTCATTGTATTTATTGTAAAAGGAGTTTTCCCCTTGAAGTGGACTATAATTATTAGTTTCTTATCACTTTTAAGGCGCAAGGAACATAACATTTGGTATCAGAGCTCTTGATATTCAATTTTTTCTACTCCAAAATGGTCACCATGGTATGTTCACTATAGACCTTTTTGTGGGAGGTTTCACATGATGAAACTTGGAAAGGATTGAGAAGACATACCAAGTTATCTCTAGTTCAATATTTAGATCTCGATTAGCTATATTTTCAGCTACATGGTCAAAGGGATTTAGGGCTTCTGAATGACCCTAAATTTGGTCTCAAAGAGAACAATTCATAATTTTCACTATCAATTTTTCTCTATGAGGCTTCAGACCATGAAACTTGGACCATGTTGAGGAGGAACCTTGGAAAACCCCTGGCCCATGTTACATATCTTGGTTCTACATTTTTTTGGATATATTCTCCAAGGAAGTTATGGCTTTTGTATCATGCAAATATCTAATTTTATTTTCATAATTTGGTTCACTATACTTTGGCATGTATACCCTATGGAAGTTATGAGTTGTAAATAGTCATGAAATAAATTTTAAACATATCAACTTGGTATTTTTGCTATATCTTCTTCTTTGGAAATTTTCAGGCTATGAAATCTTCAAGAATTTTAGGAGACAAATAAAAGTACCTTAGTTAGAGGTTCCCAAATTATATTTAAAAAATTGAAAATATGGCATGCTATACAAGTTTTTCTCATGGGAAGAGTACCAAAAAATCGGCAAGTTATAAGAAAGTTACCGTAATTTTCAATTTATACATCAAATTCAGACCTCTGGAATTGCAAAAACTACATGTCACAGTATTGCAAGACAAATTATCAAATCCCAAAGGCCTCATATCTCAAGGATATATTAATAAAGCTTCATCCATTGTGATATTCTCCAAATTAAGGTACGCAACTTACTAATGACCTAACTTTTCATTGGAAGGGCCCATTTTTTCTGGTTGTAACAAAGAAGAAGGATATTATTATTTTCTAACATGCCTCCAAAGAGAGTTACTATGCCAATTAAATATATTTAAGTCCCATCCATGATCCATGAAGAAAATGAAGACCTAGTATTTAATTCATCTCAATTACAGAACAAAGTTAATGAAATGGATGGCAGTTTGTTGTAAAACGTGGATTTCTCAAGTTCTTAAGAAAATCTTAAAAGTGAAATAGAGAAGAACATTGAAGGAATAAAACTAAATATGAATGAAAATAAAGAAGGAATAGAACAAAATATATAAGAAATGGAAATGCATATGAACAAAAATCAGGAATAAATACAAAAATCCTTGATTGCGATCTTGGAGAGGCTTCTTGAAAAGGATGTGGAGATCCAAGGAAATTGTGAAAATAAGGAGAAACATGTTTCTGAGAATCAATCTCATATGGGGAGAATGCTATCACAATTGGAGAGAAAAAATTTTGAATCGCAAAACCATACTCATGAATATCCACATCATCAACATTTCAAGCTAACGCCAAGGAACTACTACATTTTGAAGATTGATATGAGGAAATTTGATTTTAATGATCCTATAATATCCATATTTTAGATGGAGAAAAATGTTGACCAACACCAAGTAGCATCCTTACAAAAAATAAATATTGCATCCATGTTTTTAAAAGAAGACCAAAATGTATGGTATCAATTTCTTTGTGAAAGAAAAAACAGTTTTGTTACATCTTGGTCCATTTTTACAAAGTAATTGATAACACGTTATGGGGATATTAAGCACAACACATTATTTCGTCAGTTGCTAAATCTTTGACAAAAAGGTCTAGTTACAAAGCACATCCAACAATTCCAAAAGTTGAGTCTTAGAGTAAAGAATATTTCATAGGATAAATTTTTAGACTTATTTATGGGAACGATATAGGAAACCATTCAACATGAGGTGTATCTCTTTGAACCTAAATCTCTAGAGCATACTTTTATTCTGGAAATAAAAGATGAAATTAAAAATATGGTCACTAGAAAATCGGTCACTAATAACAATAGAGAAAATATTTCTCCCTTTCCTAAGCTGATAAGTTTGAGTCCTCAACTGATGGATGGAAGAATAGAAAAGGGACAATGCTTCAACTGTGACAAAAAGTATAGTAAAGGGCATAAATGCAATGAGAAGAAATTATTATACATAGATTGTGAAGATCAAGAAGTGGAAACTTCACTAGAATAAACTACTCCAACAATATCATGTTCTGCATTGGAAAACATAAGTACTCCAGAAACTCAAAGTATTGAAGTATATATCAAAATACAAATGGTAATAATATTGATTGATTTATGTAGTACCCATAACTTCATCAATTACAAATTGGAAAAAAATCATAATTCCTTTCTATATCTAGCACCATAATTTCAAATGATGAATTCAAATGGAGGCACCACAAATTGTTCAGGGAAGAGCAATAAGATTAAGCTCAATATGGGGGAGTATTTATTAGATAGTTGCATGATTTCAATCCAAATGGGTGGTGTTGATGTTGCATTAGGGGTGCAATAGTTACAATCATTGGAATAGTGGACCTTAATTTCCAAGATCTTTTCATAAGGTCTTTCTTAGAAGGAAAGGAAATTAAACTTAGAGGTATCCAACGGAAACCTAGTAAAGTTATAAACTCTAATAGCATGACAATATTTCTAAAAAAGGAACACCAAGGTGTAACTCCACAATTATGTTAATTAAATGTTCAAACATATATATCCTCTACGCCAATGGATCTTCAAAAAAATATCAGCAACCATGCTAAGGTATTTGGAGAAATACTTAGGGGTCTTCCACTTGTTTGACATCATGACAATCCTCTTCATTTCTATCCTAGAAGTGTACCACCTAAAATTAGGCCTTAAAAATATCCACATGCTCAAAAGAGTGATTTTTGGCTTATAGTTCAAGAAATGTTAGAGGGAGGGCATCCTTCAATCTAGTTAGAGTGATTTATCTTCACCATTAATGAAGGTTATCAAAAGGGATGGTTCATGGAATATGTGTTTTACTAATGATAACTCAAGGAAATGAAAATCAAATATAATTTTATTATTCGTGTCATTGATGAATTTTTAGACGAATTACATTGAGCAATTTTCTTTAATAAGTTGGATATTTGCTCTGAATATCGACAAATCAAAATGAGGCAAGAAGACATCTCCAAAATATCCTTTCAAACACATCAAGTTCATTAGGAGTTTTTGGTTATGCCATTTGGACTTACAAATGCACCTTCAATATTTCAGATCTTGATGAATCATATTTTCAACCTTTCGCTATAAAATTTGTGCTAGTATTTTTTGATGACTTACTCATTTACATCAAATCTTGGAAAGAGAATGCACAACATGTTGACAAGGTCTTGACACTATTGGAAGAGAAATAACCATATGCAAAGCCTTCCATATGTGCCTTTTGGGTCCAAGAAGTGGAATGTTTGACTGATATTGTATCACACGATGGTGTCAAGGTGGATCCTAACAAAATCAAAGTTATGAGGGAATCACCAATCCTAAATACCTTGAACAAGAGGACTCTTATGATTTATAGGATATTACTAGAAATTTATCAAGAATTATGGTCAAATAGCCACACCTATAAAAAATTACTGAATAATAAGGAATCATTGTCTTAGAGTAAAGAAGTAAGAAAAGTGTTTGAAGAAATTAAAGAGGCCATGCTTACAATTCCCATCTTGGTGACACCTGACTTCACAAAAATATTTATTGTGGAGTGTGATGCCTTATTCCATGTCATTAGTGTTGTTTTGGTGCAACAAGGAACACCCCTTTCCTTTGAAAGTAGTAAAATTAAAGGAAATAACTCACTCATACCCATATATGAAAAAGAAACAAACATTGGTTTATACTACATGCAATTAATAAATGGAGTGCATACCTAATAGTAAGGCACTTCAAAGTAAAAATAGATCTTGATAGTGTAAAGTACTTCTTGGAGCAAAGGTTATGTTCAAAAGAGCAACAAAAATGGTTTACAAAGATGTTGGCTGATGACTTTGAAATTTTACATGGAAAACAATTTGTTATGTTATCAAGATTGCTTATACTTATGTAAGGATTATTAAATCAAGAAAAGAGTCCCATTGGAATTAACACATCTAATATAGGAGGATACTTAGGTTCCTTGAAGACATACTATACGATTAAGAATTTTTTTTTTGGAAGAACTTAAATCAAATGTGATCCGGACTTAAACAGGAACACAACAAATTACGAAGATAACCATAAACACAGATATGTAGCGGAAATAATACTTCATTTCATTAATGTAAAATACTGAAATATGCTTACAAACAATAATGGAAATAAACCAGCTAAGGCAATGGTAGCTTATCTCTAAGAAGAGATGTGGTGGCTACATGCCTCTAAACTGTGTTACAATGACACTCGAAGGCCTATTTATTGTTGAGAAACAATGGAAAACCCTTAACATTCCAAAACCTAACCCTAGAAGATGAAACGCCAAACTGTGGGCCCCATTTGTGTAAATTGGTACATCAACTTCCCGGGGTCGTAACTTTGGCATATGATCTTCGTTTGACGTGTACAATAGCTCGTTAGAAAGATCTATCTGAGCACTACCACTTTGCGAAGGGAAACATGGTCTTTGGACCCATGTTTCCCCCAAATTTACCAAAAAGCGTCGTTTAGGGCCTCAAAACGACTCTGGAAGTTCAGGTCCCGAAAAACTACTAAAAATAGTAAGTTGTGCTACAATTAAGGAAACTGAAAATGCTAAGAGAAACAATGGTGGGGGTCCAGGTGGACTTGGCAGGTGGCCACCAAGATCCACTTGGATCATTCCTCCCCCCTTAGGAAGCAATGGTCCCCATTGCGTTGAGTTCCTCCATGAGATGAGGAAACTTTTGCTGAATTTGGTCCTTGGTGAGCCACTTTCCCTCGTGAAGGAGTTGACCTGCTTTGAAAACTCAATGCAATTGGATAATCTATTGGTGAGTGTTCTTGATCTGTGTGTCCATGATCCAATTAGTTGTAGCTTGTTCCATGCAATCTGGATTTAATTCTGCGGGTGTGAGTTGTTCTGCAATGTCGGATGTGTCTAGCAATGGTGGAAAGTATGGCCGAAGGCGATCCACATTGAACACTGGGTGCAGGCCAAGGAATGGGGGAATGTTGAGCTCAAATGCATTATCTCCCACAGCCTTAGTAATGGTGTAAGGACCATATCAGAGTGGTCTCAATTTTCGATAGGCTCCAGTAAGGCATTCCTTTTGCAAATGTAACCAGACTTTGTCGCCCACCTGAAACTTGTGTGGCACCCGATGTTGATAATTTCGTTGCTTGTACTTGGAATTTGATTTCTCCAGAATGTCATGGACATGCTGGTGAATATGTTGGATGTGCTCAATGAAGCTAGTTGCCTTGTCTATTTTGGACTGGACATGAGCTGAATCTATGTGAGTAGTTGTAAGTGGCATGGCCACATCAATGGGGCATAGTGGCTAGAATCCCAAGGCCACCTGAAAAGGGTTGTGGCTAGTCGAGCTGTGAAGAGCTCAGTTTTAGCTGTGCTGAACATAAGGGAGGCTCTCGTCCCATGTGCGTGGATTCTTTGAGTTGTACATGCACAGAATGTGCACAATCATCCTATTGACAACCTTTGTCTAGCCATCAGTTTGAGGATGGAAGGGTGTATACTTAGTCAGTTTGGTGTCCAGCATGGACCAGAGATTGGACCCAAAATGTACTGAGGAACCGACTGTCCCGATCTGAGATGATAGACTGTGGGATCCCAAAGTGCACCCACACTCGTTCAAAGAAGAGTTTAGTAGTGGCTTCTGCTGTGATATTCTTCTTGCATGCCACCATAATGGCCATCTTTGAGAACCTGTTGACGACCACAAAACACAGTCATTTCCATGCTTAGTGGAAGGAAGGCCTGACATGTAATCCATGGAGATGGATTCCCAAGGTCGACTAGGGGTAGGTAGCGGGGCATAGAGGCCTTGCTTCTTGATGGTCAGTTTGGGAATGGCATAGGCAGTACATGATCTGATGTACTTCCCAACATCCTATTGAAGATTCGGCCAATAGAAATACTTTTGCAATACTGCCACTATTTTCTCGACCCCAAAATTCCCAACAGCCCGACTGTAGTGTGCTTCCCAAATCATCTTGGCACACTCGCTTGAAGGAACACAAAGGTGACCCAGGTGGCATAACAGGGCATCCTGGAGGTGAAAATCTAGAACATGCTGACCCTCCAAGAG
>APFE030483968.1:17119-64338 GCA_000404065.3 Pinus taeda | reverse complement strand
GATCTCCGTTTGACGCGTATGATAGCTCGTTAGAAAGATCTATCCGAGAACTACCATTGTTGGAACGGGCAACATCGGTCCATTGCATGGACCCATGTTGCCCCTGGATTCACCAAAAAACGTCGTTTAGGGCCTCAAAACGGCTCCGGAAGTTCAGGACCCGAAAAACTGCTAAAAATAGTAAGGTGTGCTATAATTAAGGAAACTGAAAATGCTGAAAGAGACAATGATGGGGGTCCAGATGGACTTGGCAGGTGGCCACCAATATCCACCTGGATCAGTGGGACCTGTTAGTGTCAGTCTTGTTAGCCTGTCACCTGGATCAAATGTGCTTTTACTATGCTTTTCCAGACTATCAAAATCAATTTTTTTATGTTACTAGGTTTACAAAGCAAAATTTGGTCACTGCTTGATCAGTTTAAAGATGAAGTCAATCTTTTGGACATTCACTCATGTTGGTCACATATCACACTTTTATGGAGGTGTCATAATAAAAACTTGTCAGTCATCATCATCATTCCATTTAGTCTCAGGTCATTTATTAGGTCGCTAAGGTTTCCAAGGTCCATAATTTTCATGAATAAAGCCAGTAGTGAATAGAGCATGACAAAAAACTCATGGGAATTGATTTTTGAACTTTCACACATTCCTCATGCTCTCATGTTCAAAAAGTTCCAGAAGAAGGAGTTCCAGCACTCAGGAAAGTAAAAGGCAACTCGGGTTTTCAGTGGTGAAGGTAACTTTGTTTTCATAAAGTGAAAATTAGTTTTTAGAGGATGGTGGGTCCCATTTTGTTTTAAAAAATAGAAGTAAATTTCCCTAAATAAACTCAAAAGCCCCCAAACTTGTTCATTTACCTCCTATTCACTCTTGATTATCGAGCTATCCCGTCCAAGAGAGAAAAAAAGTTAGTTTCCTAGGCTAAATTGACAATACATTTCAGGTGCTACGCTTAGAAACACTGTGTTGTGCTCAGGAAGCTGGCACTGCACTCAAGAAGTCAATGTTGCACTCAAAAGAACTGTGTTGCACTTAGGCACTACACTCAGGAACAAAGTGCTACGAGTCAGACAAAGTGCCCAGAAATCGTTCAAAACTCTCCCAAATCTTATTTTTTGACTTGCAATCTTAATTTTATTGACTTCTAAGCCAAGGGAAAAGTAAGTACGCCATTATTACCCCTCATTTTATTTTCCAAATTCATCTCATGTCAATGATTCTTCAAATTAGGGTTTGTAGTGAAATTTGCATGGGAGATGATAAGGTGAAAATGGCCATCTTATTTTTGGTTTCTAAAACATGTGAAATGATATCCTACACCTGCATACATGTTTAATAAACCATTTTAACCATTTAACCCACCTCAAAACAAACTTTTACCACTCAAAAAGAAAAACCCTAGCTTATTCCTAGAGGTTTGTGGGCATGTTTCATTATAAACCCTGTTGTTCCTCCTTGCAAGCATATCACTTTTCCACTATTTCTTCACTCATTTTCATCAGCTTCAAAAGTCCATATTCACCTTTTTCAAACCTCCTCCATAATTTTGTCAAAATCCACCTTCATATCACTTCATTTCCATTCACACCTCACACTTTATTTTTTCCAGCCTGCTGCTAGGATTTTGTGTCATCATGGAGGCAAAATCTTCACCAGAGAGAAAAAGACATCATAAAGGAGGGAAGATCCTCATATATGAGCCATTAGACTGCAATGCAATAAAATCCTATCCTTTCATCAAACAATGCTTCGTGGATGTACATTGCCTGGAATTTTGCAAAGGGGTGAGTGAGGTGGGGTTTTATGAACAATTAATAGATTGGGTGGCAGCTCAACTGAAAAGTGAAACTGCTATCATCACTGGTGTTGAGTTCATTTTTTCAGTGACCTCCATCTCACTTGCAACAGGGTTACTGGAAAATGGTGAATATTGGTTCAAAAGAATGAGCCTAGATCTTGAACACTACAAACCTTTCTTAAAGACGCCATACAGAGAAAAACATACTCACCTTATGCCTTTCAGATGTTTATTGGAGAAATATGCCCCATTGATGAAGACTATCATGAGGTTCTTTACTTGTGAAGGTAGATTCTCTAGGTTTTATGCTTATCATTTTCGCCTCCTAATGCATTTCACCTCTCAAAAGACACTAAACATGTGTAACTATTTATCTAGGAGAATTTCCAAAATATCTGAAAAAGTACAATTGAAGGACAAAGAGCACTCCCCAAGCTTGTTTCATCATAGTCTAATCAAAACTATTTTCCTTCACCAGCTGGTAGAGAAAGGTATGGCTTGGGAAGTCTTTTTTGAAACAGCCCTGAAATGGCATGAAGGAAATGTAGCATCTCAGTCTCCTAGTGTGCCAAAACAACAAACAGAGGTGGGGTCCTCTAGCAAATCAGTGGAGAAGACTCGGCTACCTAATCCTGAGGTGACTAAAGTGTATAAGAGAGGATAGAGGCTTGTGTTTTCTTCTCATGGAGAGAAAGGGGCCAAGCCTTCTGCATCGACAAAGCAGGGACCGACAGCAAAATAGAAAGACATAGTTGAGCATGAGTTTGAACTGGTCGATTCAAAGGTTGAGGATCAAACTTCAAACATGCGACATGCAATCAGGGATAAATACTATCAAATCAAGGAGCTAACAATCATTTTGGAAAGAGCAAAATATGTCATATCATTCCTTGAACAGGAGAATAGTCAGCTCAAAGCAAAGGAGTTGATCATGGAAAAGGAAAAAGCCAAGTTATTGCAACAAGTTGGCAAAGGCAAGGAGATCATAGAATCAAGCGAGCCGGAAGGATCAAAGGGGAAAGGAAAGAGGAAAAGACCAAGAACAAGAGGCCTTAAGAAAGATTTGCAAGAAGAGCAAGAGCACATTTTGTTGAATGAAGACCTTGACCTAGAGGATAGGATTGCCCTTGAGGTCCATCAAGATAAGGAATATTGGCTAAATAGGGTAACAAAACACTTGGAGAAGCTCCTTGAGAAGGAAAACATGGATAATCAGTTTCTCATAGATATGGCGCACCATTACCAAGCTCAAAACATGATCACCAATGTCAAAGTAAAGCAACTTGAAAATAAGCTCCAAGAGGCCAAAAAAGACCAAAAGGATGAGGGAAACTTGGAGATGCTTGCTGAAGCATCTACAAAGCTTTAAAAAACATGTTTTTACACCTTCCATCCAATGTTGAGCAAATTCTGAGCACATTAAGTTTTTGACAAATTTTGGTCTAAATTCAGAAATTTAGCTGCTCCATAAGCGCAGTGCCAAAAAACCTCCATTTGAGGAAAGGTATACATTTTTGGAAATCTCTTGCCATCCTCTAAAAACCCATTTGCCCATATTTTGAATAGGTGGCTTAGTTTTGGGGAAAAATGCAAAAAATGGCAAAAAAACTAGCATTCTAGACCATTTTTTGACAGGTACCATACTTCTAGAGTGACCTTGGGAGAATGGTTTTTTAAGGCATTCCCATGGTCCAAAGTCAGAAATTCAAACTTTTCGGGAAAATAGACTTGAAGGTCTAGTTGACCATTCTCTCAGTTTTGCATTTTGACCCCTGGAAAGGCACTTGAAAATCAGCTCAAAGTCAGCATTGCGCTTCTGCACTTTTCTGTGTTTTAACTTGTAAATTTCGCTCTGTAAAATTTCTAGTTTCTAGTTTGACTTGGTCAAATTCAAGATTCTCTATGTAATGGCACTATTTTCGAGGCTATGTGATGTAGGCATTAATAAATGTACATCATAGTTTGTTTTTTATGTTTATTAGGCCTCATAAAAGAAGCAAACTCCTAAACAAACTCTCCATGAAGTTTTTGAGTTTCACCTTCTCACTCCCACTTGTTGGTTAAAAGAATCTTGGAGTCAGTTCCTCCACCAAGGAATTCGACTCTTGAAGGTGAGAAAGTGTTCTGAGAGATTCTATATGTATCATTTCTCTTGAGGATAAGGGGGTTGAACTTTTTGTGAAGGAAGCTTGCATGTAATCATCTTTTTAACTAATACAGAGATAGATTGCAGCTATTTTCAAGGAACTCTAGCCCAGTGAGTTCATGGTGCTTGTACTTCATTAGATTTGTTTTCTAATGGTTTAAACATCTTTATCTACATGATATCTCTTCTTTCTATGGATGCCTTATAGTGAAATATACAGAATTCTTGTTTTTCAAGCTCTGTTATCTGGTTCTCATAGTTATGTTTATGTCTTCCTAAGGTAATGAAATCATGTTTACTTATTCTCATTAGTTTCTTCTAGACTTTCTCCCCTATATTACACTGACAATATTCAAAATACATCATGGCTTATGATATCTAGCTCCTTCTCATATTTTCTCCTACACTCCTACAACCCAAACCTATTTGTGGCTCCAAATGTAAGTTCAGCAAACCCTAAAACCCAAAATTTTACAAACAAACAAACAAATACATATATCTAGCCTAAAAATAATTTTATATAATGTCATGTCACTTATAAGAGACTTAGAGAGATCTCTCTCATTCTCAGTAGGGCTAGCTACTGAGTTGAAGTGGTTTGAGGTTACCCTTCTTGATTTCGTTTTCAGCCTAGGAGATTGTAAGGACTAACAGGACCCAGGGGTTGGTTACCAGAATTGTTGGGATGGTTCTCAGGCGACCTATAGCTGATGTGGAAGTTATGTATGATGTGTTTCCCTTGATTCCATTTCCTTAAGGCGACTTAGGATATTGAATCATACCATTGTATCCTCTCATCACATGTTTACCCCACTTGGTCGATTACTTGGGTAGATGTGGGAGGAAAGTGTTACAAAAAAGATGGAATAGGAAATGGAGGTTATCAAGTAGAATATAAATGCATCACATGAAAGAAGATTTATTCAAGTCAGCATTGGGTGTTTAAGGAATTTCATGTTGGGGAACAAGTGTATTTTTGCATTAAGCCCAAGAAGAGCTCCTTGTGAATTGGCTCATGTGCGAAGTTGGCACCTCGGTATTGTAGACCTTTAGATATCCTTGAGAGGATTGGACCATTGGAATATATACATGCATTGCCTCTGACAGTGAAATTGCATTATTTTTTCCATGTTTCACTGCTTAAAATACATGTAAATGATGTTGATCATGTTATTGATTGGTTTGTATTGCAGGTGGATCCAGAAGGAGAATTCTAGGTGGAACCTCAGTGCATTTTACAGAGAAATACGCTCATGCTCTGGAATAAATAAATCGAGTATATTAAAGTGTATTGGAAGCACTTTGGGCCCAACGAAGCTAAATGGGAGATGGTTGATTAGATGTGGGCCATGTATCCTTCATTGTTTTCTGGTTGAGGCAAAGCAGTTTTGGTATATGTATATATGGATATGGACTTAAATCCCGCCATGAGCTATGTTATAAAGCTCAAATAAGTGTTATGGGTGTCATGTTGTTATGCTTGTCATGTTGGTTTTCTTTTTAACAAGTTGACCATTACAAATATTGCATCGAGCTAAGTTATAAAACTCCATGGGCAGTATGTTTCAGTTTTCAACAGTCTTTCTAGTTGTAAGTGTCATTGGACACTGAGGATGGTGTTCCCCTAAGGGGGAGGGATTTGTAACAATCCTAGGTTAAAATTCCATGTAATGAAGTTGATAAATGCAAAATAATACCAAGGTCATGGGACACATATTCCAAGTTGAATGTTGAGCAAAACATCCTAGTAGTTGTTCATTTGGTTTATTATGGTTAAGGGGAAATTGGAAAAGGAAATCAAAAAGGCTTTGGAAATACAAGAGGCATTAATTGGAATTTTGTTTATGAAAATAATGAAATTAGGAGAAAAGGAAGGTGAAATGTCACAGGTTGCATGTGAGGAAGAAATGGAATGAAAATAATGGAAATTGAAGAAATTAGAGGCCTTATTAATAAAAAGGCTTGTGAGGATTAGTTCACAACCGTTTTTCAGTTTTAGTTTTGAGCTCTCTCTATTATCTCTATTCTCATATACTCTTGCACACTTAGAGCATTCTTGGAGCACTCTAGCTTTGGAGGACGAAAGTCAAAGGAAGGATGAGAAAGCAAAGGGAAGCAAAGATCAATTAAGGAACAGTTGGATCAAGCAGCTGGAGTAGGATAAATTGCAGCTATCAAATTGAATGTATTATTTCAATGTCAGTTTTTGCATGCATGGTACATGCATGTGTGTATTTGGTTCTCTTGTTGTCATTGGCATGGGTTTTTCAGGTCTGATAGTGGTTTTCAGCATTTCCTTGCAATTTCCAGATAACCATGGTGTGATGAGGTTCCTTTACTTGTTTGAGCTGGATTGTTGGATGGTTTCGAAACTAAGTGGAGTGGTCTCAGGAAAAATCACAAGGCATAGTGTTGAACCCAAAAATTGCTTCTTTTTTACAATCCTTTTTCACTCAAATCCTTCCTTTTTGACCTTCATAACTACAATTTGGGTATCAATTTACAAGGTTGAAAGCATAGTAGGTACATAATCATCTTGTTTTGGAGAATTTGGTATCTACAAATAAATATCAATTCCCTAGATAAGTAGTTGTATCTAGAACAATAGTTTAAAATGTTTTAGACTTTTCCTACATGAAATAGATAAGATGAGAAGATAGAAGACCTACTTGTAGTTCCGCTTTCCTCTCTTCTCCTTTGTATCGATCCTGTCGCTCATTCACATACTTAATCCGCTTGAGAAGTACCCTGTAAACACAACAAAAACAAAAAATCAATCAAAGCATTCGATCTATTGAATATAAGTCAAAGGAATCAAATACAATTCACACATATAAGAATTGTGAAACAATACAAACATATGGGAGAAAGGTTCAAAAACTTTATTAGATAGAAGAAGGAATTACAACCATTGGTGTCTGATTCAAAGACATTTCTCCAACTTGGATCCCATCCACATCACATCAAAAGCATGGCAAACTTGTATTACAATACTTGCTTCAAAGCCAAATCTCATAGCAACATTATCTCCTTACAATTCAACATAATCCAGCCCCTAATCACTTAGATGAGTGGTCAATTTATAGGAAGATGAAGGAGGTTTTGTCGTAAATGGTGGCATTGAATGGACTTCCATACTTAGAATTAGTTCCATGGAGGAAGGGATGAGAGGATAGGATGCACCTTAACTCATTCCTCATCCATTTTCGAGCTCATAGGAGTTGATAAGTGAGGGAACCTTCTATATGACTCCAAAAGATAAGAATATTCCCCAAACCCTATGTGAATTTCACTCATTCTCGCCCAACACAGGTGAAAGGAAGCCTAAGTGCTCTGCAAAGCACCCTAACAGTGGACTCAACTACTCTGCAGTGCACCTTCATAAGGGCTTACCTGCGTTGGTCCCTCTAGAGGCTATTTCTGTATGTATACAAGTCATGAAACTATCTGGGAAGGATGCATTCAAAGGGGTGACTTGTTTAGGGCATGTAGAAACTAAAATTAGGGTTTGATGAGCCCTAAAACATTGATCTAGATGTTTGGATTTGATGTGCCCAAATGGATATCTAACAGTTGCCCCCTAAAGCATGAAGTCGGAAAAATGCTAATGTCGAATGAAATGCTTTACGATGTGATGAGGAGGTATCAAAGTGGAAGGTGACATGCATCAATTAAAATACATATATCATCATATTTGATTTTACATGAATTACTAAGGGAATGCATACCCATGCTAGGCCTATAAACTTTCATTACATGTACATAAACAATGGTCTACAGATATAGACCCATGATCTGAATGACCATCAATGTAAAGCCATTGTACATATGATTTAGTACTCCTAAAACCATAGCCGGGATGGATGAAACTAGATGTGGGGACTTCTATCTCGTTCAATAATTCACTCAAGTACGAGTCTAACCATGTGAATATGTGAACTGAAGTTTAACATGGGAAGAAACCATCTAATTACTAGGCGATGATGTAAGTTGTTAACAGATGCAAGAGAAATCATCGATAATGATAATGATCCTCAAGGTACTGCAGTAAATTCTACATGGTGTGAATGGATGATTTGATGTCTAACCCCATACAAAGTCTTTCAATCGAAGTCCATTGATGTATTCCTATCGTCGGAAGCGAGAAACCTGCCATTGATGCATGCAAGCCTCAAGGTACTGAAAGGGTGTTTCTAAGTCAACTTCTTGGATAATGAGCTGATGTCGACAAGAAGAGACTCGTCATAGGAGGGCCTTGATGTATCCCACATCAACAACACAAAACAAGTGTAGTGATTTTTGAGATGGAATTTGACTGATGACACAAGGTTCATGAATGGCGGTCACGAAAATGAAGGTTTATGGTATTGCAAAGGATGAATTTTGAATGAATGAATTCTCTTGAACATGTCAGAGACACTAAAGTGAATTGGTAGCATTGATCCAAAACAAAGTGATGGATTGTATGACAGACCAATTGTGTGATAACCATCAAGCTAATAACCCAACCCAGATAGTCACGGTAATGGAGTGAAAGTGTCATGTTCAAGAGCGACCTGTTATCAAAAAGTGGTTTTCCCCTTTTTACCATTTTCCCCAGTCATTTCTGACCAGTACCTCTTTATTTTTATCAAGCTTGAGGAGGATAACATATGCTTATTGTATAATTTTACCCTTCAGGTGAATCCGTCGCTATTTGATGTTTTAACGAGTCCAGCGAAGGTGAAAATCGATCTTGTCTAGATGGACAAGTTTGTCGCTATTTGATGTTTTAATGAGTTTAATGATAAAGATAATTCAGTCCTTTTCATGTTTAGAGAGTTTGAAAATGGGACAAAAAGAAAACTCCATAAGTTCTTTTTCATAAATTAATATCTCAAGCCCAAAAAAGTGTAAAATAATACAAGATAGATATCATTTCCAATCCGTTAATGAGCTGGAAAGGACAATTGCTTAGAAACCTTTTCATGTTTAGAGAGTCTAAAAAGAGCTTAAAGAGGACTCCAAGGGGTTTCTTTTTCGTTTTTAACACAGCTCCAAAAAGAGATAAAAGTGTGCTCTATGATCAAAGGTACAATTTACAATCAAGCACATTGAATTTTGTAAGTCAGCTGCAAAACCTTCTCAAAACACCACCAAATGGATTAAAAATATATGTTTCATAGGAAAAAATAGGTAAATACTAATGTTTACTCGATTAATGAACATGAAATAAACATAAAACAAGTTTTTACCATGAAATTTCTACCATTTGGAACTTACCATTTCAGTTTTGTGCTCTGAGCTAGTTTTTACCTTAATCTTCACCCACTGATTGTGAGAGATTTTGTGGACCATTTCTTGAGCCGTCCAAACCAAGTAGGAACTAAACCTCTCTATTTTGTTTTCAAGTCATTTTTTTGTCATTTCATGCAAGTTTTAGGGTTTTTTGGGGCCCCTGGGTTTCATTTTTTGCCTTGGGATCAACAAAGGCTTTAACATCAAAAACTACACTAAAGAGCACCCAGATAGAATCCTACATGCTCTGCAACGCACTGTCTATGTGCCTTGACTGTGCTAGGCGAGTTTCCCAAGTTTGTTTTAGCTATTTGCTCCAAAATTTGTCATGTTTTTTGCATGGAAAGGATCCTAATTAAGCTTATGATTGTGTTTCAGGATTTCATCGGATCGGAATTTCGATTACATGACAAGAAAGAGAGCATGAAGAACAAGACATGGTTTCCCTAAACAATCCAGGTACATTTAAGGCCCTCAAAAATTGCAGGTTACTCAAATACTTCAAGTTGTCTGAAATGAGGCAACAAATAGAACTACTGTAGTTCCTTGTTCGTGCATGGGATCCGACAGATTAGAATTTTCACATTCGGGACAAGATGGTCCCCATTATCATTGATGATATTTGCTTTCTTACTGAACTGTCGAGGCGAGGCGCCCCCATCTCACTTTCTGGATTTTCCCGTGGAGGTGAATCGGTGAGAGATTACATTAGATAGTTTTGTCAGCCAGATACACATCCTAGCAAGGATGGGAGAATAAACATCAAGGATGTAGTTGATTTACCTTTGAGAATGATCCTCTTCACAATCGCAAAATTGGTTGGCAGCATGACACTACATCTAGCGAACAGATCTTATATGCAGTATGCACAGGAGTGTCTAGAGCCAAAAGTTTTCAATTGGTGCGAGGTTGTGCTTTCTTTACTGAAAGAACAACTAACTAAGGTAAAAAGTGGTAAGATGAAGAATTTCTGCTATGGTTCGATCTTAATTTCTTTTACCTTAGAGAGAATCCCATTGATGCAACCACAACATGTATCACTTGGTGTAGCTGGCCCTAGAGATCCACGTATGCAGAGGTGGGTCGAATTGATGGCTCGACATGCGGATCAGTCAACAATCATTTTTTCCCCTGCATTTTTCAATTGGCTCAAGCAACAACATCTTATCATCGAGGAGCATCCATATTCAGGGATGGATTTCCATGGAGATCCAGATTTTATTCTACTAGTTGGAGCATAATGGGGTGTTATGGGTAAGTTGTTTGACCAAAGTGTTTTTTTTTTTTTTCAAGTTTCTACATTTTTTTTGTTTATTTTTTTTTATGTATCCAAGACTAAACTAAAATTACTCTTATGCATGCAGATGTGGGTATTGTTCGACCTGTGGGACACCAATAGATTGCAAGTGGGCTAGCACAGAGAAACATTGGGAGAGAAGTTCTCTAGGACTTGGATTTGGCCGAAACCTTAGCAGAGTTGCAGGATCACATAGAGGGATTAACCCCTCATATTTCGGATGTCCGGATCGAGGAGTTACCTATGAAGCTACAGCACCACACTATTGGTGTTTCTAGCCGCTGGGTGAGGCTTTTGCGCATGATAGCACTGTTGTAACCCACTAGATCTACTTAGGATGTTTTGCATGCATTTTGAGTTTTTTGGGTCAGATGAGCAAATATGTCTTGGACACAAGTTTTGTAAAAACTTTTAAAACACCTATCTATTTTACTCTCAAAGTTTTCTATGGTTATATGCAATCCTATTCAACTGATGATGTGAATTGAAAGTATCACTTTTACATGTGTTGCAAAATTCTATTTAACACATAATTCACTAGAGAATCAGTTAATGTGTTAAGATTTCTAGAAATATGTTGATATTGAATGTGTTCAAAATGTCTTTCGAAAATATGAACTCTAAGGAACATACAAAAAATTATTGGATTTCGGACAATATAAATGTTAGTTAGTTGTAGTACAATGAGTTGCAAGTCTAGCCTAATGATGATTCAGCGAATGCCAAGTGAAATGGCATCAGAGAGTATTTCAATCAACGTGTTATACTCAACAATGTTTTTCATTGATCGACCAATACAAATCCCTTGGAAATTCACTAACTCACCACTTGGAGCGAAAATAGCCCATGCTACAGAAGAAAAGTTTTGCATACTATGACTAGCACCATTGGCGTAACCAACAAAAGGTTCTGAAGACTTCGACATCTACAACAAATGCAAACTGGATTACTAACCAGATAAAAATTTCTAAAAGATACACACACACATGCACTGAAAGCATATATACAGTTATTTTTACTACACTTAATCAAGCATAGTAACGTTTGAGGTACAGCCCATTGCAGAGCTACGACAATGGAATCCCATCACAGTATACTAACTCATAGGCACCTTTTTCCAGAACACGCTTGACAACATAAGGACCCATCCACATTGGTTCGAATTTCCCTGCTCCAAGTTTATCAGCTTCCTAATCATAAAGCAAGACCAGGTATCCTTCCGAGAAGATACGAGGCTTGACATTTCTATCATATTTCAACTTAATATGTTTCTTATGCGCTTCGTTAGCCAATGCGGCATCATAACGTGTTTCATCCAGATGGATTAATTCCAAGAAATGCACTTCTTCTTCAAAAGTTTCAGGTAACAGGTCAATTGCGAGTTTGAGCGATGAAATTTCACATTGTATCGGTAAGATTGCTTCCAAACCATACACCAATTGAAAGGGTGTGAATCTAGTTGCATTTCTCACTGAGGTTCAATATGCCCACAAGGCAGAGTACAGGATTAAGTGCTAGTTTCGCTTATGAACCCCTATCATTCTCTGCAACATCCGCTTCAAACGTTTTTGATGGCCTCAACTTTTCCATTCGCTTGCGGGTAATAATGGGTAGAACTATCATGTGACAGTCCTAACATAGCAGTCAACTCAGCCATCATGTGATGACAAAAACGCGACCCATGATTTGTAACTTTGGCTTTTGGTACACCAAACCAGGAAACCACGTGGTTAAAAAAGAAAAGAGCAGCCATTTCGCCACTGTTGTTCAATGTTGGCATCACCTCGGCCCATTCGATAAAATAGTCAACGACGAGTATAATATACCCATGCCCCTCGGCCAAGGTGGGGTTACATTTCATAAAATCAATGCCCCATTTGGCGAATGGGCCAACAACAATGATTGGATGCAATGGTGCAGGTGGTAATCTAGTTTTTTGGTCATATATCTGGCATGCATGATAACTTCTGACAACAATAATACAATCTTTAAATATAGTTGGCCAGAAGTAATCAGCACAGAGAATTCTCTGTGTGGTTGCATATCCAAATAAGTGTCCACCACAGGAACCTGAATGACAATGATTCAATTCTTTCTTGACTTCCTCATGTGTGAGGCACCTCCATAAAACCATATCAATACCACGACAGTAAAGAGTGTCACCAATGATCAGATAATCTTTGGCTTGGTAACGAATACGTCATTGTTGCAAGCGAGAGGTATTAGGTCGGAATGTTTGGGTCTGGAGATAGATCAATATATGCCCATACCACACATCAGAGAGATTCATCCAAAATTGATGGTTCAGATGTTGAATCAATGGAGGTTGAGGAAAGGTCGCAAAGTAACTCAGCGAAAACTAGAGATTTCTTTGATTTAGACTTGATGAATTCCAAATCAAATTCCTGTAAAATAACTATCCATTTTGAGTATTTTCGCCCCAGCAATTGACGTGACAAAATGTATGTCATAGGGTTGCAATATGAAATGACAGTTGCTTTCTATAATAGGATGTAATGGTGAAATATTTGAACAACAGGTACAACTGCCGAAGCTAGTTTTTCAACATAAGTACTTACTTTTTGTATCATTGAGATTACAGCTCAAGAAATAAATTGAATGTTCAATCCTATTTTCTTCCTAAACTAAAACCATGCCAATGGTTGTATCTGCAGTGGCGAGATACAGGTAATAGTCATTCTGGTATTATGGAGAATACATTAATGAAACTCTAATCAAGGTATGTTTAATAGCATCAATGGAAGCTTGTGCAACCTAATCCCAATGAAAGGGTATCTCCTTTTTCAAAAGACAGGTAAAAACTTTAGCCATTTCAGCATAATTAGGAATGAACCTCCTCAGAAAGTTTACTTTCCCTTGGAGTCTCTGTCACTGTAAAATATTTGAAGGTGGAGGAAAATCCAGAATTGCCTGAACCTTTAACAAATCGATTCGAATCCCCTCTCTAGGCACTACAAATCCGAACAATCGACCAAAACCAATAGAAAACACACATTTGTGTGGATTGAGTCGTATCTTGTAGTGTCAGCACTGTAAAAATATTGCTCTCAAATGTTTTGGAGTCGCCAATTTGTTTTCGAGAATTCGGTATCTACAGATAAATACTAATTCCCTAGACAAGTAGTTGTATCTAGAACAACAGTTTAAAGTGTTTTATACTTTTCCTATAAGCAATAGATAAGATGAGAAGATAGAAGATCTACTTGTAGTTTCACTTTCCTCTCATCTCCCTTGTATCGATCTTGTCGCTCCTTCCCGTACTTAATTTGCTTGAGAAGTACCCTGTAAAAACAACAAAAAACAAAGAATTGATCAAAGCATATGATCTATTGAATATAAGTCAAAGGAATCAAATAAAATTCACACATATAAGCATTATGAAACAATACAAACATATGGGAAAAAGGTTCAAATACTTTATTAGATATAAGAAGGAATTACAACCATTGGTGTCTGATTCAAAACCATTCCTCTGGCTTGGATCCCATCCACATCACATCAAAAGCATGAAAAAATTGTAGCATTACAATACTTGCTTCAAAGCCAAATCTCATAGTAGCATTATCTCCTTACAATTCAACATAATCCAGCCCCTGATCACTTAGATGAGTGGTCAATTTATAGGAAGATGAAGGAGGTTTTTTCATAAATGGTGGCATTGAATGGCCTTCCATACTTAGAATCAGTTCCATGGAAGAAGGGATGAGATGATAGGATGCACCTTCACTCGTTCCTCATCCATTTTTGAGCTCATAGGAGTTGATAAGTGAGGGAACCTTCTAGATGACTCCAAAAGATAAGAATATTCCCCAAAACCTATGTGAATTTCGCTCATTCTTGCCCAGCGCGGGTGAAAGGAAGCCCAAGTGCTCTGCAAAGCACCCTAGCAGTGGACTCAACTGCTCTGCAACGCACCTTCATAATGGCTTACCTGCGCTGGTCCCTCTAGAGGCTCTTTCTGGATGTTGTCAATTCATGAAATTGTCTGGGAAGGAGGCATTCAAAGGGGTGACTTGTTTAGGGCATGTAGCAACTAAAATTAGGGTTTGATGAGCCCTAAAACACTGATTTGGATGTTGGGATTTGATGTGCCCAAATGGATCTGTAACACATCTTATATTTCATAAATGTCATTTGCCTTTATTATTTAAATTAATATCTACTTGAGCTACCAAATTACAACAATTTTGTGGCTGATGAATGTTTCTACAACTAAGTCCAAGGTTCAATAGGTTGTGGAGCCTTAGCCAAGAAACATGGCACATGGGTAGCTGAAAATTAGTTGGGACAATGATTTGTTCCTATTTGTAGAAGTTGGATCAATGATGAAAGCACTTTATCTGTTCGGTCAAAGGATAAGTCAACCCTCGTGAAAGGAGAATCAAGCAAACGAGATTCAGATTTTCCACCTCATGATTTGTTGTGTTGATAGAAAATCACGAGCAAGATTATGATATCTTACATCTTCAATTAATTATCGCCAATGTCAATTAGCATAAGCGTAAATCTCTAAAACATTTATTGTGTAATGTTTTTATAAATATGCCTCTCTGCATGGCTAAAACATACTTGAATTTATTTGTAAGCACTTTGGATTTTATATGTAAAAACTTTGTTTCAATTCTATTCTATTGTGCGATCTCAATGTGTTGATAGTTAACTTGTGAAAGCTTGATAGTGCTACCTACTTCTCATAGGCGGGCCCCCTTAAGACGGTAAGGTCTTCGTTCATTAACAGTTTGTATTTCAGTTTATATTTCCTGTAGAATTTTGTCAATTCATTTGAGTAAATGAGTTTTGATTCTTAGATATAAGTTTGAGATTATTTCTGCTAATCATTTTCTTGTTCAGGGGAAGAGAGATTTCAGATGCACATGGATAGAGTATAATTTAACATATAAGTAGAAGTATAAGATTTACATTGTAGTGATTTTCAATTACAGAACTAATCCTTCTTTAAGTTAGAATTGATTCGTTTGTAAGTGTGATTTTACTACAGAGAGTGATTTGATTTAAGTACAAGTGTAATTTATATTTAAGCAAGTGTGATTTACATTTAAGCAAGTGTGGTTTTCTAATTTTCGTTCAAGCAAGTGTGATTTACATTTAAGCAAGTGTGGTTTTCTAATTTTCGTTCAAGCAAGTGGGATTTACCTTTAAGCAAGTATGGCTTTCTAATTTCATTCAAGCAAGTGTGATTCATATTTAAGTAAGTGTGGTTTTGAGAGTAATTTACGTTTAAGAAGTTATGGTTTTCAAGAGTGACTTTTCATATTTAAACAAGTGTGATTTCAAGAGTAAGAGTGATTTTATTTTAAATCAAGTGTGAGTGTGATCATTATTCAAGCAAGTAAAATAGAATTGATTTCTTGTATAAGTTACATAGCTATAAAAAAAGATGTGCATTTCGATAACTCAGATTAACTTAGAAATTGAATGAGTGACAACGACTCTTAGCACATACAATGCACATACACTTCATCAATTTACTAGCCTTGGTTGATAATTCATGTAATTAATTTAACATCAATTAAATTACCAAACATTTTGGCACCGTTACCGTGGAAGTGTATACAGGAGTCTTTTTATTTTTCTTTTCATTAAAAAAAATAATAATAATGAAAATAAAAATGATATGCATAGGGAAAGAGATTCTAGAGGCATATTTGTAGGTAGAGGTATAACTTTGATTGCAACATCATCACTCACCCCAACGCGACCTCGTAGTACCACACCATCCACCCAAACTCATATTCCATTCATTGTTGGCATACACAAATTTCCTAAGATTCTTAGATTTGAAATGCAACCTAAAGAATCACCAACTTCATCAACTGAAGCCATAATATAAGAAGAGGATCCTACATCCCCAACAAAAGGAGTAATTTTTCTATCTTCAACTCGAGAACTATTTTTAGGACAAGAACTAGAAATCCCTAGTGAAAAGGAAGAATAAGGAACCTATTTTAATATTCCATTGGTAGAAGAACCAAAGGAGCTAGAAGAGGAATTAGAAAATCCAATTTTGGAACCTTACATTAGTTCTAAGGAATCTACAATGGCGGGAGAAGGGGAAGGATAAGTACATAACGCGAATGGTGAACAATCTAGGATTGGAGGTGGAAGAGGAGGAAATAGAGGAGGTGGAAGAGGTGGAGATGGAGGAAGAGGAGGAGGTAGAGGAGATCCAAAACCTTTTGGATTTCCCATCCTCGATAAATATACCATAGCTACAATGAAAAATATCTCACCATCTATCCTTCCTAATTTTCATGGATTAAGGAATGGGATCCTAAAACATTTCTCTTTGAATTTGAAGTCTTGTATAGATCCTATGACTACCTGCTTGATACTCAAGTTGAAATTATTTCCAGCCACTCTTAAGGATGCAACATTAAAATGGTTTATGGGCTTAGTAGTACATTCCATAAGAACATGGGAACAAATGAAAACTACATTCTTAGAGAAATACAAGGATTATTGTATGCCTCATAATATTAATATGAAGCCTTTAAAATGATGTAAAAAGAAGATGAAAATCTTGAAGACTTCATTGAAATATTTTCTTACAAAGTTAAAAATGCTAAAATGCATAATCTAGATGAAGAAACTTTGAAAGCTCTCTCACTAAAATATATTAGAGATGAGTGGATGGATCTTCTCAATATGATGGGTAAATGAGATATTTCTCAGTTACCATTTGGAGATATTTGTGAATTATGCATGCACATTTCAAGAGGTAAAGAAAGAACGGGTAAAAATTCAAGAGATTCTATTATGTCTAGAATTAATAAATTTGCAGCTAGGATAGTAAGTAGGGCTGAAATAGGCAATTTGATTGACAACTTCAAAACAGGTATTTTGGGGAGTATTAGTGAGAAAATAGATACCCTTAAAGTAAAAAACAAGCAAAAGGATGAAAATTTTGCATTATCTATCTTTTTTCTGAAATGTAGGAAGAAGCATGCCTTAAGAGAATTCCCTCTTAACTTAAAAAGTGTAGAAACTTGTGTTATATGTGCAGAAAAACATGATACAAAGGAATGTCCTTCAATACCAGGTCTTAAAGTTGTCTATCAAGATGAAGTAATACCAAATCAAATAGAACTGCTCTATTTTATTTCTAAGAGACCATGGAAAAATCCACAATCAAATATGACTCAGGGTTTGAACACTCAAACATTTTCACAAACATCACAAAGAAATTGGATTGCACCCATGCCTTGAAAACCTTGGCCTCAAAATTCGGCATAAGGATGGAAAACTCCTTATGGCAAGTATCCTCAATATCCTCAATTTAAACAACCTTATCCTGCTTTTCCACCACAATATTTTCCTCAACATGTTCAACCATCTCAACCTCAAAATAACTCCATTGGATCTAAACAATGTTCAACTTAGATTTGGTTTAGTATTGGAAAATAAGTCACCATCTATTGTTATTCAAAAATATGAAAAAGAAAACCTTTCCGAGGAAAAGAGATCTCCTCATCAAGAGGAAAATTCTCAAAAACAAACCACCCATGCACATCTTGATGATGTTCCAATAAACTCAACTCCCATCATAGGACAACCTTCAGTTTTTGTTCAAACACCACCTTTTCCTGAAATATTGATAATTGATAAAGGGGCAGAAAAATAAATTGTATTACCTAATTATGATATGATAGATGAACTGAAGAATGTTGGCATAAAAATTCCTTTGCTACAAGCTATCAAATAAATACCAATATTTTAAACGAAAATTAGGGAGTTAAGTATTCAAAAACCTGGAAGAAAAAGAAAGAAGTAAAAACAATTCAGTTAATCAGAAAAATAGCAAATATCATGATGGGAAAAACAACAATTCAGAAATATCTTGATCTAGGAAGCCCCATTGTGAAAACCCACATCAATGGTATTTAAATTCCAAACACATTGTGATTTAGGAGCATCCATAAACATCATGAGTAAACAAACTATGAATCAATTGAAACTTCCTAATCTTCAATATACACCTACATTATTGCAATTAACATATAGATCTGTTATCAAACTTGATGGTGTGTTAGAAGATATATTTTTACCCTTAGATTCTTGGGAATATCTTATTGACTTTATGATCTTGACACCCATGAATAATTTAGGATGACACCCATTGATTCTAGGAAGACCATGGTTAGCTGCAGCTGATGTTTTTATAAGTTGTAGATCCAGTGATATGTTTATCTTTGATGGAATTTGAACAAATAAATTCACATTATATCCTCTTGTAAAAACAAAATAGAAGTAGAAAGTGAAGAATGGATAGATAATGATATGGATATATGACAAATCTTTTCTACTTCACAAATAGAGGAAGAAGATCAGATTTTAAATATAATGGAAACTAATGAATCTTCTTGTGAATATAGTCAAAGTTTTCAAGAACAATGTAATATTGAATATCTATCATCCCGTCAAATGTCTTTACATTCTATGGAAAAATTTTGCAATTCTTTAATAGAAAATTTACCAAGGAAACTCTAAATATTAATGATAATATGGAAGAATCTCAAAAGAAAGAATTGATAAAGATGTTACAAGAGCATTTCTCTACTTATGCATGGGAATAAACTGATATGAAAGGAATTGATCCTAACACTTGTATACATCATATATATATTGAAGAAAATGCCAAACGAATCTGACAACCCGAGAGAATAATGAATCCAAATTTAAGGGAAATTGTTAAAGAGGAATTACAAAAATTGTTAAATGTGAATGTCATTTATCCAATATCAGATAGTGAGTGGGTTTCACCATTGGTAATTGTTCTAAAAAATAATGGAAAATGGAGAGTATGTATTGGTTATAGGGAATTGAATAAAGATATTTTAAAAGATCATTTTCCACTTCCTTTTATAGATCAAGTTTTAGATACATTGGAAGGAAAGAAATATTTTTCATTCTTGGATGGTTTTAGTGGATATAACCAATTCCAATTAACTCCAGAAGATCAAGATAAAACAACTTTTACCTGGACATGGGGAACCTATGCTTACCAAGTACTTCCTTTTGGGTTATGCAATGCACCTGCATCATTCCAAAGGGCATTTTTAGGCATTTTCTCTAATCTAATTCATGATTGTGTAGAAGTTTACATGGATGATTTTACTCTCTATGGGAATTCTTTTTAAGAAGCTCTTAAAAATTCGTAAAAAGTTCTCATTAGATGTAAAGAAGCAAATCTCTCATTAATTCATGAAAAATATTATATAATGTTTACTGAGGGAATTGTTTTACGACACCATATTTCAGGAAATGGAATTAGAGTGGATACATCTAAAGTGGAAGTTATTTCTAAATTATCAGTTCCAACCTATCAAAGAGATGTTAGAAGTTTTCTTGGTTTTACTAGTTTTTATAGAAGATTCATAGAAAACTTTACAAAAATAGTCCCTCCACTTTTCAAATTGCTCACAAAAGATTGTGAATTCATCTAGAATTTTGGCTGCCAAAAAGCTTTTGAAACATAGAAAGAAAAGAGCTCTGAAGCACCCATTTTAAGAGGACCAAATTGGAAACTACCTTTTCACATTTCCACTGATGCCTAAGATACAACTTTAGGATCTGTATTAAGAAAGAAGGATTTAACTCCTTATGCCACTTCCTACACCAGTAAAAAATTGACTCATGCAGAGTTAAATTACACTATAACAGAAAAGGATTTTTTAGTTTTTGTACATGCCATCAATAAATTTAGAAATTACATCATTCGTTATGAAACCTTCATACACACAAATCATTTTGCAATTAGATATCTAATGAAAAAACCAATTACTAATGGCATAATTACAAGACAGCTATTGTAATACAAGAATTCAATATTACTATTTTGGATAGACCTGAAAAATTAAACACAATTGCTAACGTTCTATCTAGAATCTAAAATGATAATAATCATGTTCCTGTATAGGATAATTTTCCTAATGAATATATTTTTGTAGTATCTATTAAATTTCCTTGGTTTGCAGATATTGCTAATTATTTGGCCACAGGGAAGTTACCATCATACTTGTCTCATCGAGAGAAAAAGAAGGCTATTCAAACTAGTGCAACCTATTCATGGATAGATGAAGAATTGTACAAGACAAGACCTCACCTAATCATTCAAATATGTGATAGAGAGGATGAAATACCAGAAATATTGAAGACTTGTCATGATGAACCATGTGGAGGAAATTTCACCGATAAAAGAACTTCTTATAAAATCCTTCTCTTAGGATATTATTGGCCTTCTCTTTTTAAGGATTCCAAGGAATATGTTAAGAGATGTGACATTTTTCAAAGAATGGGAAAACTTGTTCCTTCAAATGAAATGCCTTTACAACCTTAGGTACTTATTGAACCTTTTGAAAAAAGGGCTTTGGATTTTGTTGGTCCAATTACTCTGCCATCAAGAAAAAAAGGGTATATTCTTGTTTGTACAGATTATGCCACAAAATGGGTAAAAGATAAAGAACTTTCTTATGCTACTGAAAATGCTTTAGTTTCATTTCCTTTTGAGGATATTTTCACTCGTTTTGGTGTTCCAAGGGAAATTGTGATAGGTCAAGGCACTCAATTCACATCCAAGTTGGTACAAAAGATAATGGAGGAATACAAAATCAAACATAGAAGGTCAATTCCATATCATCCACAAGGCAATGGACAAGTTGAATCTACCAACAAATTAATTGAAGAAATTCTTACCAAAATTGTGCATTTGCATAAAAGAGATTGGGCAAAAAATCTGCCAAAAGCTTTGTGGGCATATCGTACCACATGGAGGAATACAACTAGACACACTCCTTATGAACTTGTTTATGGAAAACAAGTCATGTTTCCTATTGAGTTCCAGATAAAGACTTTTAATACAACAACCAAATTGGGTCTTGATTTATTAGAAGCCCAAAGACAAAGAATGGAGAAATTGAATGAACTTGATGAGATGCGACAAGATGCTATTTAAAGAACCAATATAGTCGAGCAATAAGGATCTAGGTGGCATGATAAGTTTATCAAAGAAAAAAAAAATTAGCCTGGTGATTGGGCATTTCTTTTTTATTAAAATTTAAATATTTTCAAGGAAAAATTCAAACTCATTGGCTTGGTCCATATGAGATTGAAACTGTCTTTGATAAAGGAGCAGTCATAATAGAACTATTGATGAAGAGAAGGTGACCTTCCTTGTAAATGGTCATAGATTACGAATATATCATAAACCATTAACAAGGGAGGAATTCATAAGAAATCTGCAAGATAATCTTGATTTGAAGTTGGTCAGGGAAGACCCTTCTTCCCCTCCAAATAAGTCTTTTACTTTCTTTTTCAAAAAAAAAATAATAATAACAAAAAAAGAGAGGAAAAAAACACACACATATACAATAATAATAAAATTGTATAAACATGAAAACCAACATTGTTGGCATGTTTATATAGAAAATCCAAGTTGAAAACCAAGAGTTCTTGGTAGCTTAGATTTTCTTTTCCCTATTCTAATCCCATTTTCCTTTTATTACTCTTTTTCTCCTTTGAAATAATGCAGCTACATAATTGTCAACAATCTGTAGCTCTAATAAAATTTTGCAGCTAAATTGGCAGATTGTGACTAGAGAAAATGGAAATGATGATAAAAGAAAAATACAATGAAGATTGTAGTTGAAGCAACTTGACAACCTACAAAAGACAAATCAAAAGCAGTAAGATAAAGGAGAAAAGGTATGTAAATATTGAGTTTTAATAAAGGTAAATAATTTGAATTATGAAATAAAAAGATGAGTAACCATTACTACTGCGATATTGAATAATGATTACCCTTAATTGTTTTCACACGAATTTGGTTTAATGAAAGTATCAATGTCTTGCCAACCAAGTCGGGTTTAACCATGATATAATTCAAAAATCACCCTCACCTCTCCATTCCACATTCCTCTGCATGTCAAACACTTCCATTTCACTCAACCCTGTTTTAGCACCGAGACTGCTCTCACCTAAACTCTAATTTCCTCACTTTTTTCATACTCAAATTCCTTCCCATTCCTTAAACCTATCAAAAGAGAGATTGTGGGTAGACTTCCTCTGCCATGGGGGTCATTGTAAGGTCAGATCTGAATGGATTTAGGTTTCTGGAGGGATATCCATAGGTCAAAAAAATGTTGCAACAAGCTCGGTAGCTGGAATTTGTGGAGAAATTCGATGGCCATCAAAAGGAGGTAACAAAATACTTTGCTAGAGCATATGGCGACATAAAAGTAGAAACTGGGGATGTAAAGCTGGTGTTGAAAAAATCCTTCATAGCAGAAGTGACATGATTGCCAAGAATTGGAGAAAGTTGGTTTAAGAACAGAAGAATTGAGGAAAGAGAATGGATGGTTTTTCTCAAGAATCCAAGTATGAATATTTTGGAGTTTAAAAAGGGAATATTAGTCATGGGTTTGAAGAATAAATGGAGAAACCTATTGCTAATCATTCAAAAGTTTATAACTTGTGAAGGAAGATTTGGTAATATGTTCTCTTATCATGCAAGATTAATGATGAATTTTCTAGATGGAAATGAAATTAACCTAGAATATTTTCTACTTCAAAGCTTAAGAAAAATGGTTGGTAGTGTTCAAAGAAAAATGAAATCCATTGATAGTGCTCTATATCATCATGGTCTAGTAAAAGTCTTGATTAAAACACATCTTAAAAACATTGGAGACAATTGGGAATATTTCTTAGTTAGAAACCATTTCAAGGAAGCAGAAATAGAAGAGCCTAGTGGTAAAACAAAGAGAAGTAGAAGGAAGTTGTCCATAAAAGATAACTCACCTCTAGAAAAAGAGAAACATTCATAAGATGGAACTCCTCTCATAGATATGTTAGTAAATCTTAAAAAGACAAATATTAAAGAGAAAGGTAATTAGCACTAACGAAGGAAGTTCATCCAAAGAGAAAATAGAGCAAGGAAAGGTTAAGAAACAACCCCTTATTACTAAATTTTCATCCGAACCATCATCTTCCATAAGAAGTGCAAGGCTCAATAAGCAATTGCATGGACAACCTTGAAAGTCCCCATAATTTTTCGATTTAGAGAATGAAGAAATGGAACCTATAGTTCCATCATCACAAATACCATCACCTGCAGTTCCATCATCAATGATACCATCACCTACAGTTCCATCATCATCGATACCATCACCCACAATTTCTAGTCCAATTTGAAAAACAACTCCAGAGATTGATCCTATGCTGGAGGAAATTTATGACTATATAGAGTATTTGGAAAGAAAAGATACATGTAAAACCATTGCATCATCCTCAAACCAAGGATAAAGTGAAGCAGTCCATTCTAATATCTCAGGAGAACATCAAGTTAAAGAAACCATCAAACAAGAAATTTATGAATTATAAATATTGAATAGACATCTAATGTAGGGGAATGAAGAAATAAAAGCACAAAATGAAATCCCTAGAACTCATAATGAAAACATCCTGCTACACCTTGGTACGTGGTATAATAAAAACAAGAAATTGGTAGCTTGGAACAAATTCCTTAAGAGGAAGACTATAGACTTGCAACACAGAATTTTGATGAAAAAGTCAAGGATGGCAATCACTATAAGAAATCAAGGAGTAACCTAGATGTCCATGCTCAGGTATCTGAGGAGGTTCAGTAACAAGGACTCACAATTTTGAAATTTTGCAGGAGGACATACAATGTCTTCCATGTGGGGGAATGTTGAACCCCAGAATTGCTTCTTTTTGACAATCCTTTTTCACTCAAAACCTTCCTTTTTGACCTTCATAACTACGATTTGGGTATCAGTTTACAAGGTTGAAATAATAACAAGTACAAAATCATCTCATATTTCATAAATGTCATTTTTCTTTATTATTTAACTTAATATATACTTGAGCTACCGAATTACAACGATTCTGCAACTAATGAATGTTTATGCAGCTAAGTCCAAGGTTTGATAGGTTGTGGAGCCTCAACCGAGAAACATGGCACATGGGTAGTTGAAAATTAGCTGGGACAACGATTAGTTCCTATTTTTAGAAGCTAGATCAATGAAAGAGGAACTCTATCAGTTTGGTCAAAGGATAAGTCAACCATCGTGAAAGGCGAATGGAGCAAGCAAGATGCAGATTTTTCGCTTGATGATTTGTTGCATTGACAGAAAATCATGAACAAGATTATGATATATTATCTCTTAAGTTAATTATATCCAATGTCAATTAGCATAGGCGTAAAGCTCTGAAAACATTTATTGCATAAGGGTTTTATAAATATGCTTCTCGGCATGGCTAAAACAAACTTGAATTTTATTTGTAAGCACTATGTTTTTTATATATAGAAACTTTGTTTCAATTCCATTATGTTGTGCGATCTCAATGCGTGGATAGTTAACTTTTGAAAGATTTATAGTGCTACCTTCTTCTCGTAGGAGGTCCCCCCTCGAGATAGTAAGGTCTTCCTTCATTAACAATTAGTATTTCAGTTTATATTTCCTATAGTATTTTGTCAAATTATTCATTTGAGTAATTGAGTTTTGATTCATAGATATAAGTTTGAGAAGTTTCGTTAATCATTTATTGTTCAGGTGAAGAGAGATTTTAAATACACATGGATAGAGTATAATTTAACATAGAAGTAGACGTATAAGCTTTACATTGTAGTTAATTTCAATTATAGAACTAATCCTTCTTTGAGTTAAAACAAATTCATTTATAAGTAGGATTTTATTATAGAGTGATTTGATTTGAGTACACGTCTGATTTACATTTAAGCTAGTGTGGTTTTCTAGCTTTCATTTAAGCAAGTGTGATTTACATTTAAGTAGTTATGGTTTTCAAGAGTGATTTTTCATATTTAAGCAAATGCGATTTTAAGAGCAAGAGTGAATTTATTTTAAAGCAAGTGTGAGTGTGATCATTATTTAAGAAAGTAAAGTAGAATTGATTTCATTTTGTATAAGTTAAATATCTATAGAAAACATGGGCATTTCGATAATTTAGATTAACTTAGGAATTGAATAAGTGACGAATACTCTTAGCACATACAATGCACTTATACTTCATAAGTTTACTAGCCTTGGTTGACAATTCATGTAAGTAATTTAACATCAATTGAATTACCAATCACATAGGAATCCCTAAACTGGTAAAGGTGGGATTGTTGTAAATTCTAATTGTGTATACCCTCGTTGGGCCTAGGAATCCTCGACTGTAAATGGCGAGATATACGGTAAATCCTGGAGAGTGGAGAAGGACAAATTTCTCATGGTTTAGGTAGAGAGATCCAGAGGCATAAATGCTTGTATAGGCCTAGTGATCCCTTGATCGGTATATGGTGGGATTGCGGTCAAGCCTGTAGTGTATGTTTCTTGTTTGTTCCTAAGAATCTCTTGGCGGGATATACGGTAAATACTGGTTGTATAAATAAGGATTTGGGCCTAGGGATATTTGACCAGTATATGGCGTGTTTGTGATAAATCCTAAGGAAACCTTGGTTGTTTCATTGTGAGTCCCACATTCACACTTGGAATATGACATAAGGGTGATTGGCTAAAAGAAAGATTTGGTTCAACCCA
The DNA here is from genome assembly GCA_000404065.3 of Pinus taeda. Classification (NCBI taxonomy): domain Eukaryota; kingdom Viridiplantae; phylum Streptophyta; class Pinopsida; order Pinales; family Pinaceae; genus Pinus; species Pinus taeda. Next base: position 38,221 of record APFE030483968.1, on the reverse strand, counting down.
ATCTATGGTCGGGTGATACATGGAAGTCCCTGACTTGGTTGTCTTTTGCATATGTTAATAGGATATGTTTTCCTCATGTATCTCATGAGTATTTATACTTGTTATTATTTGGTTTTAATGGTTGTTCTATCATTATTATTATTCTAGGTATATGTTGGTTATAAGCATGGTTTTATGACAGACTTGAGTTATGGCTCTCATCGTGTTTTGATTAGTAAATGAGATGTTAATGAATGAATGACCTAATAGATGATAATGCAACTATTGTGAGGGGGCATCATACCTTATTGACGAATGTTAGATAAGTATAAGGCCCCAATGTTCAAATGTGTTTTTATTAACTATACATTACATGTTCATGATGTGTTTTAAAATATGCATGTCATGGTTTGGATGAGTCAGGTTAGGTCATTGTTCAATTTTTTCATTAGAGGTATTATATTCTTGTTATTTATCATTTCTGAGAATTTCATCAAGTTCTGGGAAGAGGCCTAAGTCCTAATCTTGACAAAGTGGCCCAGATTTCAAGGTCGTTGATACATAACTACTTGAAAAACGCTGCAGTCATATGGAGGCCTTGTTGTGGGAGTGACTGGAGGGCTTCAGTTGCATGGAGGTCTTATCATGGGAGTGACTAGGGGTCTATGCTAGTAAAAATGCAAGTTAACTCAGGTGTTGGGCACCTAAAGTGGTTGTATAGCCCCTGGGGGTTTTGTAGCTCCCCGAGAAGGTGAGTTTGGTTTTTATTGTGTCGGTTCCACTTCCTTAACTGTACATGGGGAGTTGAATCATATCATAGTAACTCTTAGTCACATGTTTACCTTGATGGACTTGTTATATTGGGTAAATGTGGGAGGAGCGTGTTACAAATTATATAGAAGTTCAACCCCATCTGGTATTTATTTAAGATCTTCTTGCTTACACTTTTTAATATGCTAAGTTTTAGATTCATCATATGCATAACCGATTTCACCCGAGTGGTTGTCATAAAAGTCCAAGATTTACACATCGTTTCAGTAAAATCCTCGTCCTCCAACCAGAATCTATTAAATTTTAACGGGAGTCCCCTTCACATCTCCTCCCTTCTCCATTGTAGGACAATCAAGAGGTGGTCATATATTTTTTTCCGAGCAACCCAAGACATCATTTTCCCGAGAAGTTTCAAAATATTTTCATGGACCAATAAAATATCAAACTACTTTCCAATATGGTCTACCCCAGCCCTGCCATTACTACAAGTAGGAAAAAGTGGATATGGATGAACATCCACAAGGTGATTCTCAGCAAAGATGTCATGGAGGAAAAATGCCAAAGGGTCTGATCTGCTCCGCGAACCCCAAACTTCCTCTCCCAAAATAGTGACATTTAAGTCACCAACAGTAAACAAAGAATCAATCTTCAAGATCCCACATGCATCCAACCTCTTCCAAAAAGTAACATTGTCTTGACAAAGGCACATATATATTAAGAAAATGTAGATGTCAAGAGACCCCTAATTTTACTAGATCCTGCAAAAAAATAGTATGCTTTCAAATTCACCCATCTAGGGTCCCAAAGAGAAACCAGGCCACCAGATAATTCACACAAGTCAATGACCACCAAATAGCATCTCGGGAAAATAGAAAGAAAATAACATTTTTCTTTATCCTTAGCTAACATTGTCTCTTGAATAAAAATCATGAAAGGTTGGACAGAGGAAAAGAGATGCTTTAGGGATAGTTTTTTAGAGGCATCCCCCAACCCTCACAAATTGAGAGAGAGGATATTCATATTAGATCCCCTACAACAGGCTCAAAAGCTCTAAGAGCTTGGGAATCAGTAGAGAATATAATGATGGGAACCTATCTAAGGTCCACATCCAACCCAAATGTTAGGGATTTTGTAGTCAACTTTCCATGAACATGACAGATACCTCCCCCCACCTGTGAACCGTAATATTCAATGCAGTGGGAGATAATGGAGGGAATTGAGGGTGAGTCCTCATATTTGTGAATGGAGAGGGACACCAAATCCACGATAGGGTTTTTCATCAAGAATTCTATATCACTGCCAATAGAGTTGTGGGGAGAAGAATCCATCGGGGGAACATTGACAAAAGAGGGGAGAAGTTTTTCAGCAGGAGGAGGGTTAACCTCAAGGACAAAATTCTCAAGTCGAGAGTTAGAAGGAAGGAGAACACCACAAATATGTGGGGCATGAGAGGGCATAGGACGAAGATGACCATGATGACCTAGAGAATTTATCAATGACCCAGAAAAGAGAGGGTGCGATATGAAAGGATCGCAAGAAGCCATCTGGATTGGAACAAATAAGAGAGGATCCTAGGAAGGAGGAGAAGCATGTTCTTGACGATTATCAAACCCGAAGGCACTCTCAATCCAAAAAACATTAGAGTCCTCCATTGAGGAACGGAAGGTGGAAGAAGACGATATATATAGACCAAAATTATGCAAAGGAACATAAGCAGTAGGGGTATGTGATGCACTTGGATGACAAGAGGTATGGTGTGAAGCAGAGAAGCCCTACCAAATCCACCCATGATCATTCATCCTAAGAAAGGTGCCATTTCAATAATGAGCCTTCCACAAGCATATTTCCATAGGATGACCAATATGGCGGCAGAATATGGCGGCAGAACAGGCATTTGAAAAGAATGCCCCAAAAGTGCACCCTTTGTCTAATCTTTATAGAGCCCCATTATAAATCAATATTTTTGGGGAGACCACCTGAGAATTTAACCTCTACTAACAGCCCAGAAATCCTCATGTCGTGAGTGTCCACGCTTCTAGGATCCATATAAACAAAACGACCAATGGCATTACCAATCTCCTCGATGGATTTTTGAGTCCAGAATTCAAGCAGAAGTTCGGGGAGCTTAACCGAAATGAAATTGTTATGAGCAGTACCACTTATGAAGCCACGGATCTCAGAATGCGCTTTGCGTCATCCTGGTGGAGGAAATGTATATTGAGCCATCTATTAAGCAACATGTTGACCTTAGGACTATAGCCAGGAATGGGAGACCACTGTGATTTTACCCAGTCCTGTATACCACTTTCAAAGAAATCCGTGAAAACCCAACGACCCACCAAAGCACGCTTATGTAAACTAACCACGTGATCGTCTCAGCAACCAAGTTGGAATTAATAAGTTCCTCGGGATCAACAGCGTCAAAACCCAACCAAGTCACCATCCCCAAGTGCGCAGGCCAACACCACCCAGATCTAGAAAACATGAAGGCCGATAGAGTAGGGATAAATGCCAAATCTGGCCTAAATACAAGAAGCAGAAATACCAAATCAAAATTATACCTACCCAAACTGGAAATGTCGAGGATGATGAGGGATTCACGTAAATGTAAACCACCAGGAAAAGGCAGGTACAATTCATGTGTTAGTGTTTAAGGTTTCCGGATCAGATAGTATGGAGTTCGACTAAATAATCCACTTGACTCCCTATTATTCACGCATGCATTCCATGCAATTAGTAAGATAATTGTATTATTTGTGTGTGTACAGGCTGCAAAGATATAAAATGAGCGACATTCTATTGACCTCTTCCATAAAATCACCATACCGGTTTTGAAATCTTCTAACACTTCTTCATTTTCAAAGGATTTACGATGTTTCCCGTATAAAACATGTTTTTCCTACCATTTCATCGCATCTCTCAAAATTGAAATATGTGTTTCCTTCAAACAGTCACACCTGTCACATCTAACGTGTGTGGATTTCATTTCATGTGTTTATCTTTGATAAAATGCAAAATTGCATTGGTTGATTAGATTGAGGTTGTTATATGTATTTTTTCAAGTGACCCTAAAAGTCCTTTGTGATTTCCTCTTCGTCGACACCCTATCTCCATTTAGTATCCCTTCCGTGCAAGGTATAATGCGTTCGAAAATGCGTTGACCGTTAGATTAAGCTGGCGTGAACTAAAAATCAAATAACAAATTGTAATGTCAATTTTGTATATATATATATTGAATTATTGAATTATTTTAATTACGCTGTAAGGGCGTTTTCCTCTGAAATCAACTTTCCTCTCTGTCTACTTGTTCATTTTATAAGCCACACGATTATATAAGCCACACGATTATATGTTAGACGATTGAAACAATTTCGTCCGTTGATTCAAAGGGTTGCCCAAACGGTCTGGGCGTTTCATTTGGCATCGGGTGCAGAATCATATGCGGCAGAAGCGTTTTGGCGGTGCTCTGCATGACAGGAGTTTGTGTGAGTTATCTCATATTCATAAGGAATACTCTGTCTTACATGTTTACAGGATCCAAACCACAGCCCAATCCCAAATGCCAAGAATCCTCGTTGAATATTGAGTACTGTGAGTCCCGATGTTCAGGCTTTCACTGGTTTCTCTGCTATTCCTTATGGAGTGGGTGTAGCAGTCTATTCTGGTTTCTCTGCTATTCCTTATGGAGTGGGTGTAGCAGTCTATGCATTTGAAGCGGTAAGCATGATTTGGCATCGGGTGCAGAATCATATGCGGCAGAAGCGTTTTGGTGGTCCTCTGCATGGCAGGAGTTTGTGTGGGTTATCTCATATTCATAGGGAATACTTTGTCTTACATGTTTACAGGATCCAAACCACAGGCCAATCCCAAATGCCAAGAATCCTCGTTGAATATTGAGTACTGCGAGTCCCGATGTTCAGGCTTTCACTGGTTTCTCTGCTATTCCTTATGGAGTGGCTGTAGCAGTCTATGCATTTGAAGCGGTAAGCATGATTTTGCCCCTGGAATTAGCTATGGAGAAAAAACATAGATTTGGTGGAGTTTTGGCCGTTGCATTTCTCTTCATTGCTCTCATTTATGGGGGTTTCGAAGCATTCGGGTATATTTCTTTTGGAAGTACAACCAGAGATATGATGACTCTGAACTTGGCGAAAAGCTGGATCACAGATTTTGTTCAGATTGCCCTATGTCTGAACCTTTTCTTCACATTTCCACTGATGATGAATCCTGTTTATGAAATCCTAGAAGGGAGGTTTAGCAGAGGGGAATTTTCCTTCATGATCAGATCTCTTGCGATTTCTCCATAGCAATAGTGTCAATTCTGGTCCCTTCCTTTGCAGATTTTTTAATCTCTGATTGGGAGCAGTATTGGTTGTATTTTAGGGTTTCTATTTCCTGCTCTGTTTCATTTGCATGCTTGTTGGCATGAATTATCTCTGATATGGATCCTTGCTGATGCCTTGCTCATCGTATTCGGCATTGTCTTTGGCATTGGTGGGTCAGTTTCATCTATTACTCAAATCTGTAGCAAATAAACATTCTTGTAAGTGGCCAGGGCGGAGGTTCCAAGCCATGTCAAGAACATGAAAACCCAGGAGTTATATTTGGGCCTTGAGCTTCACAGGTTCAAACCAAAATTAATGTAAAGATGTAATATTATTATCGACTGCCAAAATCAAAGTGCAGTGCTTGTATTTATCAAATTAGTTGTGTTGCTATCAATGCAATCACATCATTAAGCATGGATTTATGGTTTCTAATATGGATTGTAACTCTTTTATTGGATATCATTCAGTGCTATCATTTTCTGATACTGATATTTTTGAATTTGCAGGTAGAAGCACATAGTTTGTAGGCTAAGGCTTCAGTAAATAGGAAAAATAATTTTAATTAGGTTGTCGGACAGTGATTATTACAGGGGATTTTCAATTCCCATAGTATTAGCGCTCGCTGTTTTTTTTTAATAAATAATCTTTTGTTGTAAAGCAGCTTCTGGCAATCTCTAAATATACATGTCTTCAAGTAGGATTTAAGGCTTTGACTGCTTTGACATATCCTTGGATGGACTATTCAGCCCATCCATATATGTGGAAACTACTTGCAGTGGATAAATAATCTCTACAAGTGGGGTGCCTTGGCGGAACTCTTTCATGCGGCCTCTCTGATTCTTATTTTGAGGGTTAAGAAGCAATCATCTAGGGTGTAAGTATCAAAGTTGTGATAAAAAGCAGTCACAAAGTCAGCCCTAGTAGTCACCCTTTCATTCCATTTGTGTTTCTTCAAATGCAGATCCTTCCAGGTGTGGGGTGGAAAACATATTTACAGTCGAAAATGGTATCGATTGTAGGAGCAGGAGTGCTGGGATTGACGTACACTTTCATGAAGACTGGATGGCTCTCAGGCCTTATTGTACTGGCACTGGTGGCATGCATTGCCTATTATGGCATGACGCTATTGGTGTGGTCTAAGAGGGCCCTCGAAAGGCAAGGATTTCAGAAAATAGATAGCTTTGGAGATCTGGGCTTTGCTGTTTATGGAAGTACAGGGAAAGCCATGGTAGATTTTATGGTGGTCCTCTGCATGGCAGGAGTTTGTGTGGATTATCTCATATTCATAGGAAATACTCTGTCTTACATGTTTACAGGATCCAAACCACAGCCTAATCCCAAATCCCAAGAATCCTCGTTGAATCCTCATGGAGTCTATTTGTCTACCTCGTTGGATGTTACCAGGAAGGTAGGCTTCATATGGGCCATTTTTCCACTGGAGCTCATCATGAGTTGGATTCGAACCCTTACCCATCTGGCCCCTTTTAGTATTTTTGCAGATATCGTTGACATTTCTGCAATGCTAACGATTGTGGTGCAAGATCAATGCAATCACAGCATTAAGCATGGATTTATGGTTTCTAATATGGATTGTAACTCTTTTTATTGGATATCATTCAGTGCTATCATTTTCTGATACGATATTTTTGAAGTTGCGGGTAGAAGCACATAGTTGTAGGCTAAGGCTTCAGTAAACAGGAAAAATAATTTTAATTAGGTTGTCAGACAGTGGTTATTACAGGGGATTTTCAATTCCCATAGTATTAGCCCTCGCTGCTTTTTTTTAATAAATAATCTTTTGTTGTAAAGCAGCTTCTGGCAATCTCTAAATATACATGTCTTCAAGTAGGCTTTAAGGCTTTGACTGCTTTGACATATCCTTGGATGGACTATTCAGCCATCCATATACATGGAAACTACTTGCAGAGGAGAAATAATCTCTACAAGTGGGGTGCCTTGGCAGAACTCTTTCATGCGGCCTCTCTAATTTTATTTTGAGGGTTAAGAAGCAATCATCTAGGGTGTAAGCATCAAAGTTGTGATAAAAAGCAGTCACAAATTCAGCCCTAGTAGTCACCCTTTCATTCCAATTGTGTTTCTTCAAATGCAGATCCTTCCAGGTGTGGGGTAGAAAATTGGATTTCCTGATAATCCTTCATATGATCAAATGAAAGAAATTTGACAATTTTCCTATTAAAGCCCCTTGATTTAGTGTCTCTTTTGACCCTATCAAGATGCCACTAATTGATACGGTTTCTTTCTTTTTTGACTTGATTGTCATGATTCCCGTGATCTACCATTTTCCCATTAATGTTCCCTGCAAAGGGGTTTCAATCATGATCATTTGTATTCACCCCACCCCCCCTTTGTAGTCTTGGGATTCAACCCCCCTTTTGTAGTCTTGGGGTCTTTCTGACCTTCACCGCTACTCTCGCCTGCCTGTATCCTTATGTCAATTGCTATAATCATTATACACAGGGCTTGGTTCATTTGTTCCATGGTGTCCCTTGTCGTATTCAAGTGAGTCCTTGATAGTGTAATTTATGTTCTCCAATTATCCTCCCATGAGTAACTTAGAATGAAGCCATAGTTGGTATTCATCCCTATTATGAACCTAAATCGAGATATGTTTTTATTTCAAAAACCATGAGAGACTCACAGTATAAAACTATTACATGGATACTATTATCTATAATTTGAAGCTAATACGGTGCTAACAATAGTAAACAACAGAAAAACATGAGAAATAAACTCAGCACCAGCAACAACAATGCAGTAATAACAGTAGAAATTCCAGCAATATTCAGCAATACATTTGATAACTGATTCCAGAGGACTAATTACAGAATCAAGTCTGCAGTAGTTACTGGCAACAGCAACTGGATACTCAAAATACACAGCACACAAAACTGAAAGCTTCATGAGAACATAGGGATGCCAACTCAGGTCAACTCCAAGGGAAGTATGGTCGCTGCTTCAATTTTTTGTTGTTGTTGACATGCTACTGCAATAATATGGCTCTCAAAAGCCCTCTACACTAATGCCTAAGAACCCTTTTTATAGCTGATTATCCCAAACATTGAGTACTAGTTGAAATATCAAATTTAAATTAATTAAATTGTAAAATGATGTAGAATGATGATTGAATAATGTTACAAATTTAAGTTACAACTCAAATTCCCAAGGCCAAAACCCTCCAGAAGTGCCAAGCTGAGTTCATGACTGCACAGGATGAAAGACTCAGAATAACATCTGAAATTCTTAATAGTATGAAAATAATCAAACTACGAGCATGGGAAGAAAAAATTAAAGAGCTGATAGAAAATCTTCGAGCTGTTGAGTTCAAATGGCTGTCTTCAGCACAGTTTAATAGAACATATGGTTACCATACTCTACTGGATGTCACCCATCGTTACTGCATAATTCAGCCTTAGTAGTCACCCTTTCATTCCATTTGTGTTTCTTCAAATGCAGATCCTTCCAAGTGTGGGGTGGAAAATTGGATTTCCTAATAATCCTTCGTATGATTAAATGAAAGAAACTTGACAATTTTCCTATTGAAGCCCCTTGATTTAGTCTCTCTTTTGACCCTATCAAACTTGGGATTGGGAACACTCAAGATGCCACTAATTGATACGGTTTCTTTCTTTTTTAACTTGATTGTCATGATTCCCATGATTTACCATTCTCCCATTAATGTTCCCTGCAAAGGGGTTTCAATCATGATCATTTGTATTCACCCCCCCTTTTGTAGTCTTGGGATTCAACCCCCCTTTTGTAGTCTTGGGGTCTTTGCTGACCTTCACCACTACTCTCGCCTGCCTGTATCCTTCTGTTAATTGCTATAATCATTATACACAGGGCTTGGTTCATTTGTTCCATGGTGTCCCTTGTCGTATTCAAGTGAGTCCTTGATAGTGTAATTTATTTCCTTCAATTATCCTCCCATGAGTAACTTAGAATGAAGCCATAGTTGGTATTCATCCCTGTTAGGAACCTAAATCGAGATATGTTTTTATTTCAAAAACCATAAGACACTCACAGTATAAAACTATTACCTGGATACTATTATCTATAATCTGAAGCTAATAGGGTGCTAACAATAGTAAACAACAGAAAAAACATGAGAAATAAACTCAACACCAGCAACAACAATGCAGTAATAACAGTAGAAATTCCAGCAATATTCAGCAATACATTTGATAACTGATTCTAGAGGACTAATTGCAGAATCAAGTCTGCAGTAGTTACTGGCAACAGCAACTGGATACTCAAAATACACAGCACACAAAACTGAAAGCTTCATGAGAACATAGGGATGCCAACTCAGGTCAACTCCAAGGGAAGTATGGTCGCTGCTTCAATTTTTTTTGTTGTTGACATGCTACCTGCAATAATATGGCTCTGAAAAGCCCTCTACACTAATGCCTAAGAACCCTTTTTATAGCTGATTATCCCACTTGAGCATCAGTAATCTTCATGTCAGATAACTAGGCTTTATAGAAACCTTCATTAACTAACAGAATTGTGTAACCATGTAACCTAAAATTTATCTTAACATGAAGTCTGTTAACTGACAAACATGAAGTCTGTTAACTGACAAGAATTTATAAATGACTGCAAATTTTGAATGATCCACATAAATTTCTAGTGATTCTCATATAGCACCAATAACTATCATTAAAAGCAGATATCCTTAGACATCGTATCAACACATATGTAAAAGTTTTTGTGATAAGCAAAGGTCTTAATTAAACATTAAGTACTAGTTGAAATATCAAATTAAAATTATGTAGAATGATGATTGAATAATGTTACAAATTTAAGTTACAACTCAAATTTCCAAGGCCAAAACCCTCCGGAAGTGCCAAGCTGTGTTCATGACTGCACAGGATGAAAGACTCAGAATAACATCTGAAATTCTTAATAGTATGAAAATAATCAAACTACAAGCATGGGAAGAAAAATTTAAAGAGCTGATAGAAAATCTCCGAGCTGTGGAGTTCAAATGGTTGTCTTCAGCACAGTTTAATAGAACATATGGTACCATCCTCTACTGGATGTCACCCATCATTACTGCATCTATAGTTTTTACCGGGTGTGCTATCATAGGGGATCCACCATTAACTGCCACAACCATATTTACAGTGCTTGCAACATTCCGTGTGATACAAGATCTAGTGAGAATGCTACCTGAAGTTTTGGCTATATTAATTCAGGTTAAAGTCTCCTTAGATCGTCTGGACAAGTTCTTACAATATGATGAGCTGAGACCAGATTCTGTAGTGAGGAAAGCACTTGCCGGATCCCAGTATACCATCGAAAATCATCAAACCATACTCAGCTGGGATCCAGAATCTTCATTGACAAAGCCAACATTGAAAGGAATAAATCTGCACATTAAAACTTGCGAAAAGGTAGCAATTTGTGGCTTAGTGGAATCAGGGAAATCTGCTCTGCTATATACAATTCTTGGAGAAATCCCAAAAATTTCAGGAGATGTAAGTTGAACATTAACTACTCTTCTTGAGCAAAAGTAACCATTTCATAGTTCAACAAGATTGTAGATGCAGTTTTTTTGCTTTCTATATACATAAATTCTTCCACTGGCTGATTGACTGGTCCTGGTTGAGTCGAAGTGAGGGTCCACTGGGTGTGGACTAGTGGTCCTGACAAAGTCAATTGGGGTTGACTGAGCACAGGAAAAGTGGTCTATCCAACCGACTGATTGCCTTAGGTGATCAAATTTGACCCAATCAACCTAGTTTCATGGAAGATTTCAGATTTGTGATGTACCCTGGTAACCTACAATTATAAATATATGACCTCAAGTGTTGAGCAAAGATGTGATAGCTATACAAGATATGTGAAGATCTTGGTTATGTTAGAGTATGAAGATACATACTGTGCCATAATGCTATAACAGTGTTTTTTAACACCACTGTACTAGCGTGGACTCTGTTTTTTCTTCTGCATTGCAACAGTGATTTCTAACATGGTATCAGAGTGTAGGTTTTCGAAATCCTAGCTTGGTTCTATTGATGCAAGGCATTGTGGAGGCTGTTACACTACAGTAAGACTGTGGATGGTATTTGAGCACCACAAAATTTGAATATCCAGGGAAGATTGACTTGCAGGGTTTTCGATTAGTGTGTTGTAGAAGTAATATGGGCTGAAAACATGATCCGATCGTGCTTAATGGGCACAATTATGGTATGCAGGCATAGGGCATGGAGATTTTCTTGAAGAGCAAGGCTCTATTGAAGTTTGCAAAAATTGCTGATTAGGGCACATGAGAAATTGCTTGAAGAAGAGAAGCTCAGCAATAATCGCCATGGTCATTTCATTTAAGGAAAGCGTATACAAATAATACGGAGAAAAGGTATACAGATGATACAGAGAAAGAGGTTAAAGTGGAAATTGGGAAGGAAGCCATGGAGGATACAATGATAGGCATTGTGAAGATCAAGTTGACTAAAGAAAATTTGGAGGTGACAGTCAGAAGCAGTCCAGGAAAGTCAAGAATAAGAAGCAGTCCAGGAAAGTCAAGAATAAGGAAACCTGTTAACGTCTTCGTAAACCGAGCCCTTGCTGGAAGAATACTTGTGATCTCAAGGAGAAGATTAAAAGGTTTGAAGGTGACGAACAATGATGCCCTTGAGAAAATAGTACTCTTACCTTTTTGTTTGTTTTTCTCAAGCATTGCATGCTCATAATTCTCAAAAGGAATAGATAATGGACTTTGGTTGTTTATATCACATGGTTAAGGATGCTTCTCGTTCTTCCTCCTTGAGCAAGGCTAAAGAAGAGTATATTTCTTGCAGATGACTATGCATTTATTCTTGCTGGTAGTGGTAATGTTGATTGCGGGAAATGATCACTAATGTTTACCCTGTACCACACCTTAGTGCAAATCTGTTGTCTGTACCATAACTGATCTGAACTGTCTAGAAGGTTGAATTTTAGGCTGGTAGGTTTGTTTTGAAAGATATAAACAATCATTTTGCTATTGTCGTTGAGGGTATTCTTGAGCCTAAGGAGAGCTAGTACAAGTTTGATGACTTTAAGGGTTAAAAGAAAAAAAATAGACCATTTTCTCTTATTGTCATTCAAAATTGATGATAGAAGTAGGATTTGGCAGCAAATATTAGGGCATCAAAATTTTAGAAGTATTTGATTGATGGTTTGGTTGAATATGGGCCATGGCCTACCCAGAGGGACTCTGCGTGAAGGCATATGTGAAAGTTAGGTTCCTTGGCAAACTTCACAGAGAAAAGTTTGAGTAAGGTAGGTCATACGGGCCAAAATCACAGTTGGGGATTGTGCACAAAGACTTTTGAACAATGAACCATCCTTTCCACACTACCGCAAGGATTGTCCTTACTTTTGTTGATGATTTTCCAGGTTTACTTGGGTATATTTCTTGAAGACAAAGGGCATAGTTTTTTAAAAATTCAAGGAGTTTAAGGCATTGGCTAAAAAGCAACGTGGTTGACCTATAAAGTGTTTGAGATTTGATAATGGAGGAGAATATGTGGACCATGGATTTGAAAGATACCCGTCTCAAAATGTTATCTCATGGCAACAAACAATTCCACACACTCCTCAGTGGAATGGTGTTGATGGGCTTAAAATTAAGACTTTAATTTGCATGCCTAGATGTTTACTTCAAGCAAAAACAATATTGAATAGGTTTTGGGAAAAGGTTGTTGCCCATTCAAACTGCATTTTGAAATTTGAACAGGGTTTCTAACAAACTGGTGTGGGATGTAACTCCTTGAAGAATGGAGTGGAAGGAAACCATTGATTGGATCATTGGACATCTAAAACCTTTGGATGCATAGCTTGGTCTCATATTCTAGATAACAAGTGTAAGAAGTTGGTTTCCAAAAGTCGTTCATGCATCATGGTAGATTATTTCGAAGAAGCTAAAGCTCATTGACTATTGAACATTGAGGCTTATGATAAATACAACAAACTGTATCTTCGCACATTGTTTGATTTCTCCACTGGATTTGGTTTTGCAAGGATCATAAAAACAATGTATGAAACAACTAAATTCCCCCATTTCACAATTAGTATAACAGCACATGCATGAACACCATAACCTTAGAAAAACTAGCACGCCAATACAGATCTCCTTCAACTGCATAATTTTATGATAAGTAATTGTGCCCTTACATTCGAGCTCCATATCTTCAACTACTAATATTGCTCTTCCACATGAGGTCCAAAGGAAATCTGCATTCATTTGGTTCCAAAGTTGGAAGAGCTTCAAAATCATTGTCTAAAAGCTATATCTTCTATTTTAATCTTCTCCTTCTCTGTTTTTTTGGGTAGTACCAATGGAGATATGAGCAAGAGATGTCTCTGTGTACGATGTTGCCATGGAATATAATAGGCATAGGAACAATGTGGGCTAGAGGACAATACAAAGCTCCTTCATGAGCCCAAGCATTTGTTTTCACCTCCTTATCAACCACCTGTAGCTTCTCTACGTCATAAGGAATATATGTTGGTAGGGATTCAATTCATCACAATGTGACATGGTTTAAGGTCTTCACATTTCTAGGCAAATACATTAGAATGCTGTTTGAAAAGATTAACATACCTCTTCTTAAAATTTTGTATATCGATATGGATACCCAGTTGTTGTTCGCGTGAATTCATTTGTTTAACTTCACCTTCAACTAGGCAATCTTTAAGGTATCTAAACAAGTTCAATGGATATGTATGACTACTTTTATTCCATTTCATAGCCACTTTAACCCTCGAATTGGGTTTTCGGCATGGCTTCCTCAATTCAAACTCATTATCATCGACCCTTGCTTTCAAAAAAGCCCATTCACATTTCAATATTCTTCCACACACTATGCCTTACGGCGTTTCCTTTGCAACATTAAGTGCAAATGCTAGTTTTATTTATTTTTAATGGTGGTTTGTTGAATGAGCTAGACTCTTATTATGTCATGATGACTCTGAAGTCAGTCAGATGATTTCGTTGTCAATCAGTGCCAACGTACATCGAATTACAATTACACTCGCATTTGATGCTTCTAACACAATTAATGTCAACATGATAACATTTGTATTTTGAGAAGTTATTGGTTAACATTATCAGCGTCTTGGAAAACGATTACTTCACGTTATTTCCATTCTCAGCCATAACCCGAATGGGGTAGTCTACTTAAGCGCAGAAATTGCCCGGTTTCCGTTGCCGCCCAGAAAAACCTCCAGCTCTGGCTGCCGGCAATTCCTCCGCCTTCAGCTACCCTCTGCGAGGTCCGCCAGCTCCACCACCTTCTGCATTAATGTCGACGACTGACAGGTTCCTGACATACATTCTGATTTCCATCGCGTCTTGTCACCGAGAAGTGGAATTTGAATTCGGAAATAGCCCGCCTTCTGCTCCGTCACCAATCCGACCCGGCAGCCCCGGTAGCTCACCAGGTAACCAAAACATTTTGGAAAACCGCCTCTACTTTCTACCCTATGCTTTCTACATTCCAGGGATTAGTTGCGTGCTCAACGTTTGGGAGTTGGAAAATTTACTCGCGGGACAATTTGCATTCGATTCTCCCGAAAAATGTACTCTGCGTTGTAATTGCTCCCTCCATCGATAAATGTTGGCAATTGGAACATACACAAACATGACATCAGCCAATATGTGCAGACGATATGTTCACTTGCTTATCCCCTTCCTCGCGAAGGGTACTTTTCTTATTTGGAAATAAGGCTCGCAACTACCTACTCAACCAAAAATTGCTTCACAGAGACTGCAAGTAGAGAGAAAGGATGCTACTTTTCTCGGGCATACGATCTCGCAAGGTTTACTTTGCCATTACAAATGTGCACTCCGCTACAGTTATGGCTAAAACATTTGCATCCAGGGTGATGGGATTTGGATTCACTGAAATGGCGAAATCTTCAGCGAGATTTGAAGTGAAAAATTTGAGTACCGGGTTCAGTGATTCTCAGCATGAACATGAGTCCCAAAATCCGCTAACCCAGCAACTCAGCGAGAGGATGGAGCTGCAAGAAACAAAGTCATTAGCCAGACAGAGAACGAAAAAACAATCAGAGGGAAGCCAGAGTGAATCCAAGGTCAAAATAGGCTCAGAAACTGGAGGGCTTACAGCATGCCATTTGAACGGCATGTCTCTACATTCCTTTGCTGGAGCTTCACCATTTGATGTGACTGAGCAAGGACTGTTGAGACGGATTGAAAAGAAAGACACATATGTTAACAGATGGAAAAATGCCAAGGCATTGTTTATAGATGAGATAAACATGATTGATGGAAAGTTTTTTGATCAGTTGAATTATGTTGCCAGAAGCTGAGGCAGCCATTGAAGGGGAAAGGGGTGTGAGGTGGGTTGCAACTTGTTGTGTCGGAGGATTTCTTCCAACTTCCATCGGTGATGTGTCAGAATACGGACAAGTTTTTGCCTTTGAAGCAGATTGTTGGAATGAGCGTTTTGACAAGCAGATTGAATTAACTCATGTTTACAGGCAGTCAAATAGGGAGCTAGTAGAGATGTTGCAAGAAATAAGAAGAGGTCAGGTTCACCCAAAAACCTTGGCCAAATTGAAGAACTGTCAGGGTCCAACCGTGGGTGAGACTGTGATTAGATTGTATCCGAGTAATTATGATGTTAGGAGGGTGAATGATGAGAGACTGAATTCTCTGGGGCAGGAAATCATCACTTTTATTGTTGAGGATGAAGGAGAAGCGTATGAAAAGAGGAATTTGAATATTGGAATTGCTCCCGATTACATTGGTCTTTGCATAGGGCGCAAGTGATGCTTATCAAGAATATAGAAACTGGGATAGGATTGTTGAGTGGGTTAATGGGCCAGATTGTTGATTTTGTTAGGGATGATATGCAGTCGAGAGCTATTAGTCCAACAGGGTTCCGGCCAAATGTGAGATTTCTCTGTGGGGTCGAAAGGATTATCACATCGGAATCCTGGCATGTTTATGAAGGTGAGGTGAAAGTGGCTACCTAAACACAGGTGCCACTAATTTTAGCATGGGCTATTACTGTGCACAAGTGCCAAGGGATGACATTGGAGAGGTTGGAGACAAATCTTCAGGCATTTGATTATTGCATGGGATATGTAGCCCTTTCCCGCATAAAGAGTTTAGACGGGTTGAGGTTTACAGGATTTAAACCATCTAAGATCAAAGCACACCCTAAGGTGCTTGACTTCTATCATAAACTTACCAGTAGTGGGGGGCTACATAGATGATAAAGAAAAGAAACGAATCCCCTAGCCAGACTTCACAGTTTTGGTGACATTATTAGCCTTCACACATCTCTAGTAATTTGACTTGGGTTTCAATATTTATTTGTGATAGGGAGATGACAGTATTATAGAAGCTATCTACTTATTCTGAATCTGGTTGAACATCCTACTGTATATCTATCTCAATTTGATAGAGTAGTTGTTTTCTTAAAACCTGAGAAGTATAGTAATGACTGAGTTATGAAGAAGATAAACTTTTGCAATCTGGTAATGTTATTATGGATTTCGGTTCGATGTTCAAACACTATGATAAAGATATATATCAGTTATAATTAATCTTAGAGTATTAAGTTTCTAGTCCAACGATCAGAAAGCAAGAAGGCAGGAATGTTATTGTCCCCTATTTTGCTTATATGCGAGAGTATTTGATATTATGTTACGTTTTGTTTATATAGACGTCTGTCATTGTCACCAGACTTGATTATTGCATCATATTAACTTATTTTGCATACATATATAAAGGTAGAGTGACTTTTTTCAGAGGAAAAAAACACTGATTTTATTATAAAATAAAAACCAGTACATGTGCATTGTATCTTCATGCAATTAGCAGAAATTAGTTCAAGATGCAAAGATATTGTGATTTACGCCGAAAAATCTCTCGTAAACCTGATATGGATCACAGAAGCCTCAATTCAATAATTGAATCCCTGCACGGAGAAGCCATTGCATCCAAGGTTCATCATTTTGAACGGGCACGCTTGCAGGTTTCAAGGTTGAAGTCAAATCTAGCTTTTCTCAAAAGATGCAGAGATCTTGTGATTTACGCTGAAAAATCTCTCGTAAACCTGATATGGATCACAGAAGCCTCAATTCAGTAATTGAATCCCTGCACAAAGAAGCCATTGCATCCAAGGTTCATCATTTTGAACGAGCAAGCTCATAGGTTTCAAGGTTGAAGTTAGATCTAGATTTTCTCAAAAGATGCAGAGATCTTGTGATTTACGCTGAAAAATCTCTCATAAACCTGATATGGATCACAGAAGCTTCAATTCAATAATTGAATCCCTGCACAGAGAAGCCATTGCATCCAATGTTCATCATTTTGAACGGGCACGCTTGCAGGTTTCCAGGTTGAAGTCAGATCTAGCTTTTCTCAAAAGATGCAGAGATATTGTGATTTACGCCAAAAAAACTCTCGTAAACCTGATATGGATCACAAAGGCCTCAATTCAATAATATGTGTCATTTGTCAAAACTATGAAATAGAAATCCCCTTCAAATATCAATCATTTTTATATTCTCTCTTCTAATATGCATAATAAGTCTCTAAGATTATCTATCCATATAATTTCATTAGCATATATTTGTGTTGTTTAAAAATACCAAAAAACATAAAGGGTATGTTGCTCTGACCAAAAGTGTCACGGAAGGCTGAGCAGTCTCCCATGTAGTGTTGTCCACTGTGTATCTTTATTTCATGATTCCATAGGGCTCTCCAATGTAATCATTTGACAATTTATCTGCCCCCATGTTGACTTCTGTATAGATGTGAGTGATAGTATATAATGTGAATGATCCCGGCAAAACCTCCTACTCCGACCGCCGGCAATTCCTCCACCCTCTGCCACCCTCTGTGAGCTCTGCCCAACTCTGCCACCCTCCACATTAATGTCGACGACTGACAGGTTCCTAACATACATTCTGACTTCCATCGCATGGAATTTGAATTCGGAAATAACTCGCCTTCTGCTCCCTCACCAATTCGACCCAGCATCCCCTGCAGCTCACCAGGTAACCAGGTAACCAGAACATTTTGGAAAACCGGCTCCGCTTTCTACCCTATGCTTTCTACACTCCAGGGATCAGTTGCGTGCTCAAAATTTGGGGTTTGGAAAATTTACTCGTGGGACAATTTGCATTTGATTCTCCCAAAAAATGTACTCTGTGTTGTAATCGCTCGCTCCATCGATAAATGTTGGCAATCGAAACATACACAAACATGACATTAGCCAATATGTGCAGATGATATGTTCACTTTCTTATCCCCTTCCTCGCGCAAGGTACTCTTCTTGTTTGGAAATAAGGCACGCAACTACCTACTCAACCAAAAATTGCTTCACAGAGACTGCAGGCAGAGAGAAAGGATGCTACTTTTCTCGAGCATACGATCTCGCAAGGTTTACTTTGCCATTACAAATGTGCACTCCGCTATAGTTATGGCTAAAACATTTGCATCTAGGGTGATGGGATTTGGATTCACTGTAATGGCGAAATCTTCAGCGAGATTTGAAGCGAAAAATTTGAGTATCGGGTTCAGTGGTTCTCAGCATGAACATGAGTCCGAAAATCCGCTAACCCATCAACTCAGCGAGAGGATGGAGCTGCAAGAAACAAAGTCACTAGCCAGACAGAGCACGGAAAAACAATCAGAGGGAAGCCAAAGTGAATCTAGATATTTTTAATTTAGGAACACTCTCTGACCTTTTTATCCGAGGACACAAGAAATCTCAACAAACGAGGCCACTCTCTGAATTCGATCCCAGCAACAATCACCAACAAACCCCAAATGTTGAGCATGCAACTGATCCCTAGAGCGTAGAAAGAATAGGGTAGAAAGCAGAGCCGGTTTTCCAAAATGTTCTAGTTACCTGGTGAGCTACAGGGGATGTCGGGTTGAATTGGTGAGGGAGCAGAAGGCAGGTTATTTCTGAATTCAAATTCCACTTCTCGGCCAACAATGGCATTTGGTTCCTTGGGTGGTCATGAGAAATTTAGTGCACATTTTCTTGATGATTCTTCCTTATCCATTGATTTGTCACATCATTCTGTGTCAGACACTTTGTATAGCCTCTGGTGTGAGTAAGTAATCATGAGACATAAGTTTTAGCTTTTGGATTATTAGATCAGATGTGCTTCTGGATTCTGGAATTGTATCCCAGAAGGTAACAGTTTTATCTTGGGATTCCTTTTGGAGATAATATATTCACAAAGGACATGTGGGAATAGGTGGTACTGGTTAAATTAATGGGAATATTGGAATTGGGATAAAAGGAACATCTCTTTAGTTGGTCAGCTTACTGTCCTCTCTGGGATTTTGGCAACGGGTCATGTATATTATTCATCATGGTGGTTCTTCAATGGTTCAATTTATTACAACTTGGAAAATATTCTCTATTGTTATGTATGGGGCAAACTGGGTGGTAAGAGAGTTTTCCATGGGGGTTGTGTACTATGGAGAGAAAAATAGGTGGTCTAGACCTAGTAGATATTATGTACAAGTCTTAGTATTGGCAACTAAATGGATTGTTAGGGCCATCAATGCTGATGTTGCCTGGCAGGTCTGAAACCGGCATTGCGGCTTTGTAATGCCCTTAAGTTCACTAATGTGTCTTATTTGTGGATATCAGAAAGTGAGTTGTAAACTGTCTTTGAGTGTTCTAAAAAGGATTTAGTAGAATACTTTTTAATGTCTTTTTGGATAGCTTATTTATTAAAATTTGTGCCTAATAGTTGTTACTTAAGAAGCACATTTTGTCTTGGAAAGGAAGGAGCCCAAATGGTGATACTTGCACTCCTAGATTGTATGCATTGACTTCTTATAAGATGAGGCATGGTGCAGTTCCTAGGTGACTTTGGCAGACTCGATTTTGGCATCTAAGTCAAAGAAACTCTAGCAGGGCCTTGGTTCACTGGTGTGGTTGACCTTGCTACAGTTTCTTTGAATGCAGCTTCACAAACTAATAATAACAATAGGAACAATATTTCTTTTATTTTGATATTCAGATTGTTGTTTTTGATCAGCTCAATTTTTCCATTTACACATAATATTGTTGGATTGCAATAAACATTCCCATCTGAGAAATTGGATACCTGGGAGAAAGTAAGAACAGAAAGTAACCATTAACTGAAGTAAAACATAAAATCATTACCGAATGAATATCAGTGTCTTGCATGGATGTGTTGACACAAAAGCCTTGGCAGAGGGTAAGTGGATCCATACCCATATGATAAAAAGTGGGTTAGAGCCAAATGTATTTGTAGAAAACAATCTCATCAACATGTATGCTAAATGTGGAAGTGTCAATGATGTGCACCAAGTGTTTAACAAAATGTATGAGTGGAATGATATTACAAGGATATGTTAAATAGGGTGCAATTGAGTTTGCTTGCCAAATGTTTGATGAAATACCTAAGAAGGTCTTGGTCTTGGTTTCTTGCCAAATGTTTGACAAAATGCCTGAGAATATTTCATTGCCTTTTCTTTGTTCTAACACATCTCTTTTGCCACGGGCAGTGGCATGTGAGCCTAATGATTGTCTGCTATAAATTTCACATATATTATGGCAACACCGATAATCTTTGAGGACAAACTACTAGTAGAGTTTGTGATGTAAACATACATTGTAGAAAGCCATTTCATTCAAGTCTAGTCCTGCTTAGGAGGTGAATGTGACACTTTAAATGTGTAAAAAAATCATAGTTATAGGGTAAAATGTGGTAGTGCAATAATTATGAGTTGAAGATTTTGATTTTGATTATGTTTAATAATTTTCTCTAACAAAAATTAGATTCTATTAATCATTTATTCTGTGTTTACATGCATTGTTATGCTCTTAACCTGCAAATGATACCCAAATACAGAATATGCGAATAAAAGAGACCCAAAACACAGAATAGCAATGATTTTGTTATTCAGAGAGTAATGTTCACTTGCCTCTTCGAGGGGGCAACCTCCAATAGAGCAGAGCTCGATTACAAAATAAGACACGAT